>JAPMLY010000549.1:120000-194696 GCA_026401115.1 Tetraselmis chui
TTTATCTGGCCGGCGGCAAAGTGCACGGCACAATGCCATCATGGGGCATGAAATGGGCAACGCCGTGAATAGAGTAAACATAGAGCGCTGATTGTTGAGCGTATTAGCGGAGCGGGTATGCGGGTACCACCTGTCTAGGGGTTGCTAGCCCCGCGCGAATGTGGCAGATTTTGAAACCCTAAAAGCTTTAGTTGGCTATACGAGGGCATGAATGACATCGGACGGCGGATTTGACGCGAAAGCCGGTAGGTAGGCGTAAATTAAGCTGAAAACTTATATCTACTTGGGGCAAGGGCTTCCACTTGCAACTTAGTTTGCTCGAATCGGACACCGTACGGCGAAGTTAGGCTTTTTTAAGCCTCCCAAGCTGTGGTTTCCCGGCCCCGATCCCACCCACGTCAAGCATCTTAACGGCACATGCCCTCACACCCACGTGCTCCTATGTTTGCGGACAACATGCTGGGATCATAAAAACCCATGTTGTGTCGCCCATTTCGGGATTTTTCACGAGCCAAAGTGTGGAAAATCCGAATTCCGGGGCGCCCGAATCATGGTACACCCCGAAATCGGGGATGGGCCGCAAACCCTAATACGTCATATCGTAGCCGTGACGGGCCCCATTTGTGCCCCGCTTCCCCCTTAGCTTCACCGTCAACACAAGTTTCGGCCCGCCTTTTCAACGAGGTAAAGTACAGTTAAACCCTAGAAACCCTACATGGCAAACACCCGCCCTACGCGAAAGGCCCTATTTCACTGGTAACGGACTTTATGGGAAGAGTGTATACGTGTTTTTTTGGGGTACAATATGAAATATAAAAGTGTCGCTAGTCTCCACGATACGCGGCCTACTCCAGCCGCTGCGGGGTCGCTGATCAGTAAGGTTGTTCAGCTTGAGCTCGTAGAGTCGAACCTGTCTGACCTCGGCTCTTGTGCGACTCCGGTCGTGCCGAAGCTAGGGGGGAAAGGCAGATGAAAAACCCCCTCGCTCAAGTCGTCGTCGGTCTTGTCTCGATCCGTGCTCATCCCCGCCCGAGGTAGTAGTTGCTCCTCCCGACGCAACTCGCCACCTAGCCGAGTCTTCCCTCCTCCTTCGGGGGCTGTGAAGAGAAAGTATCTAAGCTGCAGACGGTGTCCGGCTGGCTCTCCTGCCCCCGTACCGGATGTTCTCATGTCCCATGTCCTTTGTCCGTCTGTTTCCAACACCTATCTGATCGCGTTGTGGCCGTCAGTACCCCCCCCCGGTGGTTTACGTTGTTAGGGGGCCGCCTTTATGAGCAGTGTGCCGTTATGATAACCCTAGGCACACTGCTTGGGGCAGCCTATCGATAACCGGGTACCGACTAGGGGAGGGGTGGGTCGGACGCAAGGATCGAGTCGCCGAGCCACAAAAGATGTTGGGTACGGGAATATTTTTCCAAAACCCCCCCGTACCGGGTTTTTCCGGCGGCGGGTGATCCTAAGGACCGCCGCCGCCGCCAGACCGTGCCGCTCCTCCGGCTGCGACCCACCTCCGTCCTGCGTAGCTTTAGGCCTCGCCCCAAGGGGAGACTTAAAACTCTCACGGGGCTAGCGACTGCTAGCGAGCGCCCTAGCTGTCCGCCGCCAGCTCCAACACCCTCGCCCCACCACTAATCCGTCCGTACCCTCCTTCGCCAAAAAACAATTCGGAGACATCGTTCCCGCCGTGACGGGAGAGTTTTTGTGAGTACACAGTTGCTGAAAAAACATATCGGACTGCCCGAGCGGGAGATCCCTGTGCTGATGTACGGATATTGTGCTTTTCCAAAACCCTCCGTACAAGGCTTCCCGATAGCTGCTGATCCCGCGGATCGCAGCTGTCGGGTACCTCATTCAGCCCCCTACCGTGCCAAGCCTGGCACGGCTACGGGGTTACTAGCGCCCACCGGGTGGAGGTAGAGGTAGGTGCCGACGGGCCTGCGAGCGCACCCCCGAGGCCGCCGGCGGGCGCCAAAAAGCGATAGCTACACAAGTAGAAGAAGGGTGTGTGTGCGTGCACGCGCGTGTGTGTGTATGTGTGTGCGTGTGTGTGTGTGTGTGTGTGTGTGTGTGTGTGTGTGTGTGTGTGTGTGTGTGTGTGTGTGTGTGTGTGTGTGTGTGTGTGTGTGCGTCTCTGCGCGTGTGTGTCTATGTGTGAATGTATCTCTCTCTCACTCTCTCTGTGTGCATGCGCGTGTGTGTATGTGTGCATGTGCGCATCAATAACAACATCAATAGCAGCAGCAATAGCAGCAGCAATAATATATGTTGAAGTAGAAGCATAAAGTAATAAAGAAAACGATAGCTATACAAGTAGAGGAAGTGTGTCTGTGCGTGCACGCGCGCGCGTGCGTGTGTGTGTGTGTGTGTGTGTGTGTGTGTGTGTGTGTGTGTGTGTGTGTGTGTGTGTGTGTGTGTGTGTGTGTGTGCGTGTATGTGTGTGCGTGCGTATGTGTGTGTGTGTGTGTGTGTGTGTGTGTGTGCGTTTCTGCGTGTGTGTGTTTGTGCGTGCATGTAACTCTCTCTCTCTTCTTCTATGTGTTTATTTTGTATGTGTGTGTGTGTGTGTGTGTGTGCACGCGCGTGTGTGTATGTGTGCATGTGTGCATCAATAACAGCAACAATAGCAGCAGCAATAACAGAAGTTGAAGCAGTAGCATGAAATAATGAAGAAAAACAATAGTTACACAAGTAGAAGAAGTGTGTCTGTGCGCGCAGGCGCGCGCGCGTGTATGTGTGTGTGTGTGTGTGTGTGTGTGTGTGTGTGTGTGTGTGTGTGTGTGTGTGTGTGTGTGTTGCATGAGCTACACAAAATAAGCATAACGACACGAAATAGCAGTTACAACTAAAGGTTGTTGATCCTGTTGTTTCATTGCGGTGGTGTACAAATTGAAATTGAAATTGTTTACAACAATACCAGTATAAACCGGCTGCTGTCTCTGGGCCCCCCCGTTCAATGCCTAACTGGACTTACATGCGGAGTAGACCGTAAACCACTAATCCCAACCTCTCCATTGGCAGTGACGATACCGTCCAAAACATACAGGTATCCAAGTATTTATTACTTTTTTATCTATACGTGTTTTTTTGGGGTACAATATGAAATATAAAAGTGTCGCTAGTCTCCACGATACGCGGCCTACTCCAGCCGCTGCGGGGTCGCTGATCAGTAAGGTTGTTCAGCTTGAGCTCGTAGAGTCGAACCTGTCTGACCTCGGCTCTTGTGCGACTCCGGTCGTGCCGAAGCTAGGGGGGAAAGGCAGATGAAAAACCCCCTCGCTCAAGTCGTCGTCGGTCTTGTCTCGATCCGTGCTCATCCCCGCCCGAGGTAGTAGTTGCTCCTCCCGACGCAACTCGCCACCTAGCCGAGTCTTCCCTCCTCCTTCGGGGGCTGTGAAGAGAAAGTATCTAAGCTGCAGACGGTGTCCGGCTGGCTCTCCTGCCCTCGTACCAGATGTTCTCATGTCCCATGTCCTTTGTCCGTCTGTTTCCAACACCTATCTGATCGCGTTGTGGCCGTCAGTACCCTCCCCAGGTGGTTTACGTTGTTAGGGGGCCGCCTTTATGAGCAGTGTGCCGTTACGATAACTCTATGCACACTGCCTGAGGCAGCCTATCGATTACCGGGTACCGACTAGGGAAGGGGATGGAAGAACACATGGATCGAGTCGCCGGTCCTCAAAAGATGGTTGGTCCCCAAAAACCCCCAGTACCGGGTTTTTCCGGCGGCGGGTGATCCAAAGGACCGCCGCCGCAAGACCGTGCTGCTCCTCCGGCTGCGACCCACCTCCGTCCTGCGTAGCATCAGGCCTCGCCCCCAGGGGAGACTTAAGGCTCTCGCATGGTTGGCGACTGCTAGCGAGCGCCGTGCCCTAGCGCTGATTCCCAGCTCTCCGCCGCCAGCTCCAACACCCTCGTCCCTCCGCCGACCCGTCCGTACCCTTCTTCGCCAAAAATTATTTCGCAAACGCCGCCCCCGCCCCATCGTCGGGAGAGTATCTGCGAGTATTTAGTCGCGGAAGAGACATATCGGACTCGCCGAGCGGGAGATTTTTGTGCCGGTGTACTGATATTATGTTTTTCCAAAACCCTCCGTACCGGGCTTCCCGATAACTGCTGATCCCGCGGATCGCAGCTGTCGGTACCTCGTTTAGCCCCCTACCGTGCTAGGTCTGGCACGGCTATATGGTTACCAGCGCCCACCGCGTGGAAGTAGAGGTGGGTGCCGACGGGCCTGCGAGCGCGCCCCTCTCCGGGGCCGCCGCCGCTGCGCCGCCGGCGGGCGCCCGGTAGCGTACAGTCATGCTCACCCCCTTCACAACAACCATGTTACTTTTGTATTAGACGCTTGCAAAAATCGCCTACGCGCCCACTCGCCGGAACACCCTCCAACTAGAGCCGTCTCCGTCCTGCAACATGTTATCTTATTTTTCTATATCCCGCGCTCTTGGAAGGTAGTCTGCGTTCCTGCGGGCCGGATTGATATCGGGAACTTTTCCGGCCAATTGTATCCCATGAGCTCTCCGCTACCATCACGCCCTCCCGACCACTTGTCGACCACTTGCTCCCGACCAAAACGGAGGGGGGTGCCCTTCACCGTCAAAGAATTCGCCAACAACCTAAAGCGGGTGGGATAGAGTAATATACAAAAGTTCGCGTGTCGGGTTGTGACAAGTCGGGCATATGGGCAAGGCGGGCGGGTACCTAAAAGATCACGCCCGCAATTTCCGCCTTGAAGTTCAGCCACCTCTCTTGTATTCGCACCGAGCGCGAAGGGTGGCACCGCAGCTCTACGCTTTGTACGGCTTATTACCTCGCCCCCTGCGAAGAGGTGCTTCAAGCGGCCGAGCGCGAGCTGCTTGAAGAGAATTGCCGCATGCTCGCAGAGAGGCACCTCCATCCCGCAGAGAGGCACTTGTCCGGCGTCGGGCGCCTCCTTCTTCGTGGGCCCCAGCTCCGAGGCGGAGAGGGACGCCTCCAGCGCAACTTGTTTCTCCGCCTCTGTCCAATGCCATCTTCGGACTTGCGCGGCCCCCTCTTCGGAACGTTTGCGCCGAGGCATATTGGGCGGACTGTGCTAGCGATGTTGGACGGGGCTGTGGGTGGTGGGATACTGCGTAGCGATTCTTCCCGTAGGGGGAAGAGCCCCGCGCGACGCGACAAACGGGACATACTGTGTAATGTACTAGTTTCCCAAGCCTTGTACCTCCTCCCGGTACACGGCTTGGGCGTCAAGCCGTGTTCCTTTTCGCCCGAGCCGTGTACCGTAATTGGAATACATGCAAAATTGATTAAAAATGTCTTACAAGAAAAAGCAGTGGAGGCCACCAAGAAAAATAAGGAAAGTGGAAAAACCTAAGCCCGAGGAACATGAAGGCATGCCACAACGTCAACACTGCCTTGACGTTGCATAAATTCATGTCGCGCATCCCCCCAAAAACGCCGGAAAGGAACGAAAGTATTTCGCCGAACGAAATACTGCATACGGATATAATTGTCACAACGCAAGGAGCGAGAGTCAGGAGCACCCATGCCATGGAAGCGTCGAACAACCACCAAAATAGCCAAGCGATTAAACAATTCGGTCGCCATCGGCGCCAACCGGCCCCCATCCTCCATGGCGAAGGGATACTAGTCATGGATCGACTAAACCGAAGGCGTGCCAAGCAAAGCAGAAAGTGCGGAGGTCCGCATCAAGTTTGCCATGCTGGGTTCCGAATGCAAGGCTGCCAAGGAGTGGGAGACGAGCACCTATACGAGAAACATTGCTGTTCATGCGAGCACTTGTAACCGTCACATCAACAACAAGATGACGGTGCGGAACCATGCAGTCTAACCAAACCACATCCAAAGGGCGATCTCGAGAAGCTCCCGACCGAATACGGCGGACCTCCAACCGCAAGTCCCGCCCCTTAGTAGCCCCCGCTTCAAGCATGAACTCTTTAAGCGCGTGGACAATCCGGTCGTGGAGTTGAATGATATACCAAAAGCACGGGCACCGGGGGATATGGTCCATGAGCATAGCTGATGTTGAGCGCTCACCCGACATAGAGGTGCCCGATACCGTCGACCAGGGACTGGATCCGGATCCTAAGGAGCCGCGAATCCACGAGACTACTCGGGTTCGGACTTGGTCTCGTGGGTCCGGACCCTAGAATCACAGGTAATCGCGGGGTCCGAACCCAAGGTTCAGTAGGTAATCGCGGGGTCCGAACCCTAGAATCACAGGTAATCGCGGGGTCCGAACCCTAGGTTCAGTAGGTAATCGTTGGTTCCGGTACCAGTTATTGTAAGTAATCGTTGGCTCCGGTACCAGGAATTGCAAGTAATCGTTGGTTCCGGTACCAGTTATTGTAAGTAATCGTTGGATCCGGTATTCATCGTACTTTAATGGATCCGCGGTAATCGCGAGTACCTCATCCTCGCAAAACGATGTGGAATCGTGATACCCAATCAATACTCACGATTCCGAGTATCTCACGAATCTGTGATTGCCCGAAGTGACACGCTGTTTTTTGGGGAGGTATTTGGCAATGCAAATCTGCTGAGGTGTATGTCTAGGATTGGTTCAATAGCCCAGATTGTTGTCATTCCGCAGCCTTAAATCGATTGTAGCCCACCCAAGGGCCATTTAAACGGTGCGTACGCGCTTGAAATCCACCATAATCTGCCCGTCCACATCCAATCCTTTCATAGTTAGCAACAATGGCGGGGCAAGCGGGAAGTAGTAGACCGTCTAGATCAGGGAAGAGCTTGTCATCGACGGCTATCCAACGTGCAGAAGAGGAGCTTGTTTGGAATTCAGATAGGGTGTTTAGGACACCTCAGTCAAAAACATGTGCAGATCCGTATAGTAATAAAGGACACTATGTAGTTAAGAAAATTGTTAGCCAAGGAAAAAGGTGTGGAATGTTGACGTATAAAGTTATGTGGGAAGGACTGCCGGAGGAGGCCGCCACTTCAGAAACCGAGCGCAACGTAAGGCGGCAAGCCAATTGGTCCACCCTGCTTGAAGATTTTCACAACGAGCAAGAGAAAGTTGAAGAGGTAAGCAAGAGTTCCCCCCCCCCCCCCTCTGCTCTGCCCTCACCCCCGAGTTAGCTGCGTTGTGATGTTCGGTAGCGCCGCATGGCGCCCACTCCCCGCCTCCGCCCGCACTTTTACGTCTCTGTTTATGTGCTCTATCGAAGCCATAGTAATAGCGTTGCATTTGAGCTTGTCGACACTTTGTTATCGCTGTTCTGTGATGCTTTTCTGTTCTTTGCTTTCCCACATAAAATGTTACTTTGTCGTTAAGCATATTGTTGCACTGTGCTGTTCGGAAGCGCCGCATGGCGCCCACTCCCCGCCTCCGCCCGCACTTTTACGTCTCTGTTTATGTGCTCTATCGAAGCCATAGTAATAGCGTTGCATTTGAGCTTGTCGACACTTTGTTATCGCTGTTCTGTGATGCTTTTCTGTTCTTTGCTTTCCCACGTAAAAGGTTACTTTATCGTTAAGCATATTGTTGCACTGTGCGGGTCGGTAGCGCCGCATGGCGCCCACTCCCCGCCTCCGCCCGCACTTTTACGTCTCTGTTTATGTGCTCTATCGAAGCCATAGTAATAGCGTTGCAGTTGAGCTTGTCGACACTTTGTTATCGCTGTTCTGTGATGCTTTTCTGTTCTTTGCTTTCCCACGTAAAAGGTTACTTTATCGTTAAGCATATTGTTGCACTATGCGGGTCGGTAGCGCCGCATGGCGCCCACTCCCCGCCTCCGCCCGCACTTTTACGTCTCTGTTTATGTGCTCTATCGAAGCCATAGTAATAGCGTTGCAGTTGGGCTTGTCGACACTATGTTATCGATGTTCTGTGATGCTTTTCTGTTCTTTGCTTTCCCACATAAAAGGTTACTTTGTCGTTAAGCATATTGTTGCACTGTGTTGTTCGGTAGCGCCGCATGGCGCCCACTCCCCGCCTCCGCCCGCACTTTTACGTCTCTGTTTATGTGCTCTATCGAAGCCATAGTAATAGCGTTGCAGTTGGGCTTGTCGACACTTTGTTATCGATGTTCTGTGATGCTTTTCTGTTCTTTGTGTTCTTTTCTGTTCTTTCGCTACAATTTCATGTTTCCATTACTAACTTTTGATGGGTGCATTGTGTTTATGCAGGAGGCACGAAATCGAGAGGCGAATCGGATAAGCAGGAAGAGGAAGAACCGGCTGCAAGCTAAAGCCACTGTAACATCAAACGAGGTTGAAGAAGGCATCGAAGAAGATAACGAAGGCGATGAAGAGGTCATCGTGGATGACGACTTGGCGCCGCCGAAGAAGAAGATCTACAATGCTCAATGCTGGAATCATTTCCAGAAGCCAAAGAAGTTCCCCAATGGTGTCAAGTATGTCGTATGTAAGTTGTGTCCAAAGGAAGTCAAGCTCAAGTACAGCGGAGGGACCTCAAATCTTATCAAGCACCTCAGATGTCGGCATAAAGGTGAGTACAGACAGGACTTGGCTACTGGTGAAAACATTCAAGTTGGGGATGTCTCTGTCCCCACCGTGATCAAAGCAGAGGTAAGTCATGTCCCATTGTGATTGTATAGTAGCATGTTATTGACTTAATGATAGCATGTTATTGACCTTTCAATCGTTGTTGACTCTATTCGTAGATTTCTGCGAAAAGGAAACAGTACCTTGACGAGTTGATAACAATTTGGGTGGTCAAGCGATGTCGGCCATTCGGGATCATGGAGTCGGACACAAAGCTCAAGGATGTGATGTCTGCTATTTCGGGAGGCGCATACAGCGGTCCATGTCGTGAGACGGTAATGCGTTGCATGGCATCCTTGGCTCAAAAGGTAATTACTGTTGGTTTATTTGAATGTATGACTGCGTGTTGCCTTTAAAAATACCTAAGGTAATTAATTTTGCTTGTTTCAGACACTTGTTGAAACAGGAGTCATGATGAATGGGTTGTTTCAAGACGGATTGAAGCCGTGCATATCTGGAGATATTTGGGGGGAGAATTCTGTTTCATTGTTGGCGGTAATGGTGCATTGGATCGACGGATCGTGGCAACTTATGAAGCGATTGGTTATTTGCGAGCCCTACGGAAAGGTTTCCCACACAGGTGAGAATATTTTGCAAACGACAAAGCGCAGACTTGCTGGAGTGAATGTGGGAGAGCTTGTCGAAGCAGACGACTTGGAAGGCGTCGAAGCTGTGGACACTGTGTATGAATCAATATTCAGTAAGGTAAGAGTTAGTTTAGATTTTGGCTTTTTGTTTTTGCTTGTTATGTATGTCTCTGAATGAAGATGGTTTGACGGTTGCCTAGGTGTGCGACAATGGAGCAAACATGAAAAAAGGATGGGGTGCATTGGATGGACATACCTGTGTTACTCATGGCATTCAGTTGTGTGTCAACAAGTTCGTGGAGGAGCCGCACATCAAGGATTGTTCCCGAGCAATGCAAGGTCAGAGTGCCCACTTTTCTAGGAGCACTTTGGGCGCTGCCAAGCTGTCGGAGATTCAAACTCGGATGGGTCTTCCCACAAGTAAGCCAAGTACCAAGTCAGCCACTCGTTGGTTAGGCTTGTTTCCTCAGGCTGTGTGGTTTGTGCAGAACGCTGAAGCAATTACCGAGTATATGTTACAAGTAAGTACTGTCTTGCGGTGTTTTCATTGCATTATTGTTAAGTTGCATTACTTTCATTTACTGAGATATTAATTCTATACTAGGTACCCAATGGTTGCGTTGCCAATGACGATGGGAAGGTGTATTCGGACTTCGCCATCAACACTGAGGATTGGGAGACTATTCGAGAGCTAGCTGCGATCCTGTGGCCAGTGGCTCAAGTTGTGAATTTGTTGCAGGGTGACTATGTTACCATATCCCTTGTTTACCCTATGTTAGGCACTTTGTTAGAGCAGCTGTCGTCACGCATGCCCGTTTCATTGCAAGATGAGCGGAGGGATATGGACTTGTACACCATCGAAGCGGAGGACATGGAGCCTCATATGGCGGAGGCAAGGGAGAGTCTGCGGGCCGGAATCATTGAGCGTTTTTTCACGAACATAAGGGAGAACGATTACATCAAGATAGGGATTGCGACATTGCTGGACATTCGGTGAGTACCTTGTAATGGTTGTGTGTGCATGTGTTTAAATTTTGCACATTTGTTTCTATTATATACCTGATAAATATATTAAATGTTGATAATTAGATGTGATTGTATCTGAGCGTCCTTGTGTGTGTGTGTTTGCGTGTATATGCTTATGCATATTTGTATGAGTGCGTGCTTGTATGCGCATGTACTTCTGCATGTGTGTTTGTGTTATGCATGTGTTTGTGTTTATCTACTTGTGTGTGTAGGCTTGTATGTGCATCTACTTCTGAATGTGTGTGTATGTGTGTGTGGTGTTCGTTTGTGTACCTATTTTGTATGCTCTCTACGTGTTTCTGTGTGTGTGTGTGTGTGTATGCAAATTTACTTGTGCATTTGCTATGTTAACTAAAAATGTGAATTGTGCAGGTTTAAGAATCTGGACTTCAATGGCATTCGCCCAGACTTTGCGCCTACAATTTTGGCGGCTGCAAGAAGAGAATTTGGAGAGCAGTGGCGCACAGAGCCGGAAGAGAGCGAGGCAGAAGGCGGTGCCTATCCAGCTGCAGAGATTGGCAAGCAATTGATGTCGTCGAAGAGTAAGTCTTTCACTGCATTCCTTTCCGGGGATTTGACTGGGCGTGTGACGCCCTCTACAGCCAAGCACGTGGAAAAGGATGACTTAGAGCGTTACCTTGAGCTGCCCCAAGAAACGGACAAGGACATTTGTGTGTTGACATGGTGGAAAACACATGCAGCTCTGTACCCCGACTTGGCTTTAATGGCGCGGCAGTACTTATCTATGCCTGCTACCTCTGTTGCATGCGAGCGTTTGTTCAACAAAGCGGGGCGAATGCATGACGCGTTCAAGAAGAACACCAAGGAAGATAGCCTAGAGGATGCCTTGTTAGTCTCATGTAATTGTTGAATTATGTATGCGCGAGGAATATGGTTGTCACAAGTCTATATAAACTGTAAGAAATGGTTGTCTTAAACCTGTTTTCATCCATATTTTGTGCATTTAATGTTCATTTGGTGGACTCGCACTGGCCATGCGATAAACCATTTGGCATTACTTGTCACATCATATGTGAAAAATGGTACTGCATCGGAATCTGTTTCCCTGTGATGGCAAGTGTCTTTTTTGAGCCGGAGGGCTATAAACTCACATACGTTGCTTGTGGCACTTGCCGGAGGGACCAAAAGCTTTGCTAAATTGTATGGGATAGACTGTAAAGTACTAAATATGTTTGCAGCGGGCAGAAAGTATGGGAAGTGAATTGTACGTATCTACTGTATGGGATCCAAGCATAAGCAGGCGCATAGAACTAATAGAGATGTAAAAATTCAAATTGCAGTACAAACTTCCCCCAAAATGCGCAATTTGTATCAATTTGCATGAGTACTTCGAGTACTTGTTGGAATCGCGAACCCAACGAATCCAACGGAACCAAAAAATTTAGAAGTACTCATGTACTCGGTTCCGGAATCAAAAACACAGGTACTCGCTAGATCCGAACCCTAGAATCACAGGTAATCGCTGGATCCGGACCCTAGAATCACAGGTAATCGCGGGGTCCGAACCCTAGGTTCAGTAGGTAATCGCGGGGTCCGAACCCTAGAATCACTGGTAATCGCGGGGTCCGAACCCTAGAATCACAGGTAATCGCGGGGTCCGAACCCAAGGTTCAGTAGGTAATCGCGGGGTCCGAACCCTAGAATCACAGGTAATCGCGGGATCCGGATCCCTTTTTTCGAGGTACTCACTAGTTCCGGATCCTAAAAAATCAAGTACTCATGGATCCGAACCCAACAAAAAAATGGCGGATCCAGTCCCTGCCGTCGACGAAGATCCATACCCGCGAGTCTGTGAAGGAGCCTCATTGCACCGAGGGCACTTTCGAACATGAGAGGTGCGCTCCGCAGTCAAGCCAAGCACCCGGTGGGCTGCCATTGTGTGGCAATCGGATGGCACCTTGAAAATGGACTCATGTAAAGCGAAAAAGAGAGTCAAAGCCCTGCGACCCGTGCCCGAAATCACCCTCATATAGTCCGGTGGGGAAGCTCTACAAAACGCCAAGAGGTCAAGGACTCAAGGTAGGCCCGGGCACGAAGAATGCGCGAAATTTCGCCCCGTTGGATGTGGCCCCCGGAATCTCCCAAGGGAGTGAGAGCAGCGGGAGTCGGAAGTTGTAGGCAAGTCAATTGGGTAGCGGGCGCCACCGCATTGTTGACCGGAGATACCACCAACTCGACATCGGGCCCATCATAATCGGGAAGGTATTGGTTTAGTGTGTTAGTCAACACCACGAGATCCGATTCCGAAAATCCGCCCACATTGGAGATCGAATCATACGAATTGCGCAATTGGACCGCCCACGGTAAAGTAGAAGTGGCAACATTCAATTGTTCGTGTCGGATGAGACCGCACAAAGGACCTAGCGGCTCGGACTCGTAATCAGTAATCAGATTGGCGAGGGTCGCAGTGAATGAAGCATAATGAGCAATGTTCGGCGTCGAGCTCGAGGGACTGTACATTGAGCCATCCAAACTCCGCAGAGAGGGAAACCTGGCGCTTAGCACAATTCAGTTGATCGAGTGTTTGTACGTCATAAGAAACGCCCAAGGTGCGGTAAGTAGTTGTACGAACGGCCCTATCTATAATAGTAAGGTACGGTCGGCAGATATATGGGGGGAGGATGCGGAGCAAGAACCCATAGCGGCGTACCGCACACGTGATCATCGATCAAGCGAAAAGCGGCGTGTGTCCCTCCGAAGTCCGACATAGCAAAGCAAACGATCTTGTCCCAGAGGAGTTGATGAGCCTCCACGGTGTCTTGCAGCCAAGAATGAACATAGTTCACATTATGTACCTGTAAATAAAGTGATATTTTCGGCACAGGGCTCGCGAGCAGTGAAATTGGAATATAGACTTGATTACATAATTACAGCGAATGGCGGTAACCTCAATATTTGCTTCTCAACACGGAGTTGTCGAAGAGCTGGCGAGCTGCGTTTTTCTAATCTAACGATATCATCGTAGAGGAGCAGACGACGAATATTTACTCTGATTTGGACCGCTCTCAGTCGCGAAACAGCCACGCAGAACATACGTGTGTCTGTGCTTGGTCCTTCAGCGAATCAAACGACCGAGGATCTCTCCTTCTCGCGGCTAGACTGCCCTGCTGAGCTACAAGATGAGCGTATCCCGTCGTTCACCGTCCAAATGGCACGCTACTGATTTCGACGACTCGGACAGCGACGACGGCCACCCGCTCCCTGCGGCACCCCCTCTCGCCACACAGTCAACTCATTCGCAACCACCAGCCTTGAAGCGAACTCCGCCGCCGTCGCGTGTATCCCCCCTGAGGAAGCTCTCGCTCCAGCAGCCGGAGGCCCCGTACACAACTTCCGGTTCGCTACCCAACCCGAACGGCAAGACCGAGGCCGAGCTGGTCGCATTGACGCAGCGACTGTTGGACGCGATAGCTGCTGGCGACTATGCGACATACACTGAATTGTGCGACCCGTCGCTCACGTGCTTCGAGCCCGAGGCTCTCGGAGGCCTGGTCCACGGCCTAGAGTTCCATAAGTTTTACTTTGACCTCAAGCGCAGCGGGCGTACGTCCAACACTACTATCGTCTCTGCGCACGTGAAACTGTTGGGCGACAACGCGGCGGTGGTAGCGTACACGCGACTAGTGCAGAGCGTGAGTGCAGAGACAGGGGCGCCGCAGACTGTCGCATCCGAGGAGACACGCGTGTGGGAGAAGAAGAGCGGTCAGTGGGTGAACGTCCACTTCCATCGCTCCGCCCCCACTCGAAAATAGGCCTGTTCGTGTCACTGTTTCCGTTCTTTACTAAGAATGTGTTGGTTTGATGCATCCGATGGTCTCTACTAGAATGGTCATCTCTCGAAGTCACACGCACAGTGGCGTGGTTAGCCCGTGCCGCACGCAAGAGGTGGGGGAGCTGTGGGAGCTGCATTTACTGTTTCGCCAAATTTGATGGCTGACCTAAAACCGTGCTGAGCTACTCTATTGTAATGTGCATTGCTCTTTCTTGCCGCCAAGCTTTGGAATCTTTGACACCAATGGCTTTTCTGGTATCTTGCTGCCTGGAGGGAGGGGCTGCCCTTCCCAGGGGTCATGCAGCACATGCACAGAAAACCTACAGAGCACAATGCAGATCAACACGCCAACCATTGAACAGCGCATGAAGAACATGCATCCATCGAACGTCAATCTAGGAAAAGCATGGAAGGGGGGGCAGGTACAGTTTCATTGGTTTCTTCGGTCGGTTGTTTTTGTCCACCTTCTGCGTCTGCATGTCCTCGAGGACGTTCATCCCGCTGGTGACGTGCCCAAACACAGTGTGCTTCCCATCAAGGTGTGGCGTCGGCTTGAACGTGATGAAAAACTGCATTCCCAGTCAGAGAGGCCATCAGCCACATAATTATACCAGGATAGGGGTGGGATGTGGTCAGGTGGAGGTTTCTGAATGGACAGCAGACCTGTGAGGAATTGGAGTTGCGACCCGAGTTGGCCATCGACAGTGTCCCTGCTCGGGTGTGACTCAGCCTAGCAACAATCTCATCCTCAAACGTCGCACCGTAGATGGACTCACCGCCGGTTCCGTTGCCTGCACCCCACAGAGAGAGGGAGAGTGAGACGATAATGGGCTGCACGTGTAGGAGTGGTAATACTGGTTTACTCGCATCATCTGTGACCTTTGCATGGGTTGCACGAAGTAATGGTAGTAAGAGGGGAGGGTGAGTGATCTTCCTACCAACAGGGTCGCCAGTCTGAACCATAAAGTCTGCAACAAGTCGGTGAAATATCAAACCGTCATAGTAGCCGCTCTTGGCCAGCTCAAGAAAGTTTCTGCAGGTTCTGAGCAGCAGCGGAACAGTCCATGAAGGGCAGTAACGTTGGTGGGCGCAATGATGGAATGCCACAATCAAACACTAACACATATGTACAATTGTGAGCCCACCCCACAAAAAGCTCACAACATGACCACGGGCGCCTTACTTTGGGCACTCGCGATGGTAAAGTTCAATCGTGATGTCTCCATGCGAGGTGATCAGCTCCACGGACATCTGTTATGAGGCCACAATAGCAATATATATAATGTTGTTGACCCCGTTTTGTCTCCAATAATATGCCACTGAGCGTTCCTTGTCAGGCTACATACACTCATAAAGCCCTGCATGTAGCAACCAGCAGCCTGCCAGCGAGCTAGGTTATGATAATATGTACTGCGGTATAAGCTGTAAAGGATGCTACTGCTCGAAAGGTGGGCACGCCGTACTGCAGTAAAGGACAGAGAGACACCCGACCCGGTCACACCGGATGTCGTTTTGAAATAATATATTTGCCGATACCGTAGTCAGAAAAACGCCACGACTGCCGTTATTTTTCGCTACTCCCCGCAGCTGATCACCGCTCCGTTACCTTCGTGTTGTTTGGGGGAGCTAAAGGGTGGAGAGCTCCGGAGAGGCGGGGCTAAGTTTTTTTACAACAGCTGGTTGTTGGCTTCCCGACCCGTGAGATGGGAAGTGGAGCACCTAGCGGCCCTGGCCAGTAGTTTCCACCACACGCTGACGTGCCGTCTTCCTATCAAATTTTCGCTCGACAGGTAATACGCCTGGGTATGGCGTCCGCCTCGCAGGTCTCTGCCCCGCGAAGGGCGGCGGATGTCGAGCAGCAGCAGTTAACCAACCAACGCACCGCATCTATCGAACCGTCGAGCAGCTAGCGCATGCGTGACGCGGAGAATAACAGAGCGCCTGCAATTTTACTTACAAGTACCCGGGTAGCTGTACCAGCATGTTTTCGTTATTTTACTGCTGCGCCGCGAGTCTTCTATCAAATTATCCTCACGTACACTTACCTGTATACGACTTAATGTGCAAGTATGGTAATGAATAATAGCAATCGGCATTGAATTACATGCGTTTGCTCCTCCTCCACGACCTCGTCTGCTTCAATGTCTGGGGCACGGTCGCCGATCTCCATGCCCATGGACCATATCCCTCGCTGCCCCTGCTCGCATTACGTTATTCGGCTCCATGACCACCTTGTCCATGTCGTGGAGGAGTTCATGGGTGAGGCGGGGGCGGTGAAAGGGCGGGACTTGCGTTAGGAGGTTCACCGAATCCGGTCTGTGGCCTCTCGTGATCAACTCATCAACATGGGGATGTTGTTTGGTTGGATTTTGCAGCCCCGCATAAGCACGTACTTGTAGACGTTACGGTCACTAGTGCGCTCACGAATTCGAATGTTCCGGTTGTGGGAGCTCCACTTCCGCTCACTGGCGGCCTTGCGCTCCGGGGAGCTACAACAAGCTGAGCTTGATACGGACATCCGCACTTCGCCCTCCCTTGACACGCCGTCCATTCATACAATACAACGCTTTTACCTCTTCGCCCATGAGGAAGGGGGTCGATTAGCTCCAGTGGCGCCTTATTATAGTTGGTTGATGGCTTGGCCATTTTGGTGGCTATTCGACGTTAGACAAGCTTGGGTGCGCGCCGCGGACGCTTGTTCTTTGAGGTATTAGACTTATATCCGCATGGAGTTTGCACGGCGGTCTACATATGGCTCCTTCCATCGATTCCTTGGGGACGTGCGTCGTGAATTAATGCAACATCTTTTTGCGGTTCTTCATGGCACACTTTGTTCATGTCTTCGTGTTGCCTTGCATGAGGGTGGTGGAGCCGTTCTTGCATGCCTCCCTACATAGTGGACTTAGGCTTCTTTGCTTCCCCTTTATTTTCCTTTATTGCGTGTGGATTCATGCTTTCTTTGCAAGAGATATTTTGAATTTTATGCATTCTTCTGCTCGCGCACAATTGAAAACGATTTGCGACGCATCGTTTTCTTAATAATCCCCGGATTCCACGGTCAAAACTGCAGCTTAAATATCCGATGTGAAATTGTCCATGATACAAATAAAATCGCCCGAAATCAAAGTCGTTTCAAACGCAGTTCATTAAAACATTTTAGTCATAAAATAGGGATTCCTTTTGCCGTGCTTTGGATTCCGTGATTCTCCTGGCACTTTCCCTTTTGTTTCCCCTCCCATTTTCTCTGTCAGTGCCCACGTTGTTCTTCTTGTAATCCATACATGAAATAGGGATAAATGTCTTTAACTACATCGCGGCGTAGTTCCCTGCCAGTCCCATATCCATCCCGGGGGCGCAAAAAAAAAAAAAAAAAAAAAAACTATATCGCGGCGGACGAAATAATGGCATAAAGAAAAAATGATAATAATGCTGCCGCAAGGCGGTGCTTGAGCTCACCCTCGCGCCCATTAAGTTGCCAACTAGCACGGGGCGGGCACACAGGAATCAAACACCGCATCCCGACGGCACAGGAGTGACAAGCATCACATTTAACGCATAAACCGTTGCACCAGATCGTCAGACCTTGATATTTCACAACAGCTACCGCATACTGAGAGCGCCACGAGCACGTAGGGAAACTCGCGAACAACATGGTACGTTCTTCAGTGTGTTTCTTCCAAAGTCTCGCATTTGTGACTTCCTCCATACCCCCGCTGCCCTCTGCGTCGCCTTTGCTCCGCACGCGGCGTTGAAGGCAGCGAGAAGGTAGCATGTCTTGCGGCGATATATCTCAACGCGGTCACGTAACTGTAAACCCGTCGCGTTGCGCGCTGTGCCCTTCAGTCTATGTACATTAGGGTGAAGCGACAGAAGCAGACGATCTTCCTTCAGGTGGAGCCCTCCGACACGGTGCTGGAGGTCAAATCCAAGCTGCAGGACCTGTGTGAACAGGTGGGGCCTAAGCTTTGTCTGTGCATTCGAAGCCACCTATGGCCGCGACAAACTTAGGTCAGGCTCACGGCCACGCTTCAAGCCCCGACACTGATGCTTTGTGACATGATGATGTATGCATATGCATTATCATCCGCAGCCGCCCGAGAACCAGATGCTTTACAAGGATGAAGCCCCGCTGGAGGATGCACGCCGGCTTGCGGAGCTGCACATCGAGAATGATGATATCCTTGCATTGACATTTCTTCAAGAAGGTAGAGTCTTGGTGGCGCAGTTCTGTTTTGTCAGTGAACAGCGATATATTTATGTGCATTCATCAATTTGGTTCTTTCCATCCTTGAATCCGGCCGTCACTGCATCCGTGTAACCAAGTATGAATTGCACTGGGCTGACATGAATGGCGTGTGCGTAGATGGCACATATGAGCCCATCAACATCATTCCGGTGGACATGGAGGTACCAGAAGGAAGCTGATGACCCCGAGGACGGCTGCGCTTCTTTGGAAAGCTTAACTTCTCCGCCACAGAGCCTGGAGTGTATACGGTGACCCACCGCTACATTTGTAGCACCTCACTCTGTGTGGATGCAGCGGGTAGTAGACGTGCAAACGATTTGTTCTTCATGCTCATGACATGTTAAGAAAACATTGCGAATGAGCTGTATACAGCATTCAACATTAAACTGATTTACTTAACATATCACATCTCAACATTTCTTTTACAGCTTCTTCGCATTCAAGCCGTCCATCAGGGCCATCACTGCACAATGCGAAGAAGGGATATGTGCGCGTAACTGGGTGTGTTATTGGGGAGGGGTTTAGGACTCCCACATCTTGGAGACCATGTTCACTTCCACCGAGCCGAGTGTGTCGAACAGCACCGCCACCGTATCACCGGGGGAGATCTCAGCCGAGACCACAGCGCCAGAGATGATGAGCTGCCCTTCCTTGAGGCAGTGCCCACGGCTAATGAGGTGGTTTGCAAGCCAGGTGAGGGACCTCAGAGGGGCACCAAACACGATGCCACCACATCCCTCCGCCACCACCTTTTTGTTCACTATCAGCCGCACATGCTCATCGACCAGTGAGTCAGGGCTGCCCACGTCGACACGCGCCACCGGCTTCCCTTGAACCGTCGCTGCATTCACGCCCCCGTCCGCCAGAATAGTATAAAAGTTCTTCCCTTCCTCCACTCTGCTGTTTACAAACTCAATCGCTGGCACCACCTCCCCCACCGCTTCCCACACCTCCTCCTCTGTGTACTTGGCGCGCCGGCGTGGGAGGCTCTTCCCCATCCTGAACCCAAACTCAGCCTCCACTTTTTTGCTCAGCGTCTCTTTGTAGCCGAGGTCCAGCACCTCGGGGCTCTCGGCGCTGTAGGTGAACTTGCTGAAGAGGGGCGCGGTGAAGGGCTCGGGGGTGCCCATCGCCTTCATCGCGGCGTCCGTGGTAGCGCCACACTTCCAGCCCACCAGTGCCCCCAGCTCGCCCGGCTTCTCGATCATAGCGTTCTGGCACAGCCGGGCGTCGCCCTCCGTGTGGATCTTGAGCGTCGCGCCGGAGGCCACCTTCTTCGCCGAGCACCGGGCTTTAGTTAGAACCTGTGACCCAGCACAACCAGCAACGCAGTCAGGCACGCAAAAAGCATCGCGGCAATGCGTAGGGCACACACACAAACACACACACACCGCACTCTGACTGATAACCTCCCCTCTCACCGCTCATGGTGGGGTGAGCTACCTATCTGCATGTCACTTGTCTGCTGCGATGGAGTGCACATTGAGGTTATACTCAGCTCCATATGAACGATGTCATCGCTCTCTAATGCTCTTACGATACGCTGGCTTGTTCAGTCATGAAGGCGAGCGTGTTGCTGTGCTTAGTTATTGCTCAGAGAGTCTTTTCGGGGAGTGTCAAAGTGTCATCAATGGATTTCGGTGATGTGTATATGAATTGGTCCGCAATATGGAAATAAGAGGTGCTTGCAGAAGGAAAATGAGCCCTATTATCATTATACAAACGTTTCCAGCACCCGCAGCGTGGCTTGCCTTACTTACTGCCTAAAACACTAACCACTCAGCCCGTTTTTACCGACTCAAACCGAGCAACCCCGTCGACAGAAACCCTAAATGGCATTCGGTTCACTGCGAGTCTGCGTAAATACAGAGAACGATACGGGGAGTATAGTGAAATCAGGGTGACGTGTGCCCAAGACAATCCGACCCAATGAATGTGGTGAGTGGCTCGACGGTGACAGTGCGTTGTGGTTGGTCTGCCGCCATGACGAGAATATCGGTGCGTCGTGTAGTCGAGTCGTGGGCACTCGCCTTCGCAACCCAGGCCGCCCAGCCTCGTGAGGCATGAGGGGAGCGTGGGAACAAGGGGTCAACAGGCTCAGCCTTGAAGAAGAAAAAACGGAGCAAGCCATACGCCGCTGTCGCCACCGCAACGGTGGTGGTTGCGACCTTCGTGATCTGCGCTCCGGAAACCCGCATCGCGGATCAATACTACTGGTAGAAAGATGACGTTTCAACGGTTGGCGACAAGCAAGCGTCGCTTCCGGTTGCTGCCTGTATGTAGCGTGCGCTGATTTTCCCTAAGGTTGAGTGCGCTAAATGCGGGTCTTGATACTGAGAAGCCAGAGTAATGACGGCCGTCTTGGAGGGCCTATAGCACAAGAGACCGACCGCGTCTGATGGATGGGCCGCGCAACAGCAGTCAAGCCAACCAATAAATAACAGCGCGCCGTAGTCATACCGGTACCCGTACTGTACCGGTATTATCTTAATAAAACCTAATTATAGATGGTCGAATAATAAAAAATGTTTATTAAATAGACAAATATTTGGAAACCACCAAGCAAAAACTTGACTGGAGAAATGTCACTTCTGGGGCGGAGAAGAACGTGGTGACGATGAAAAATCCCACGGGCCTAAGCCCGAGGAACAGGAAGGCATGCCACAGCATCAGCACTGCCCCCCCTGCAAAGCGTTGCGACGTTTAGAACCCAAAGTACCAAGAAAAGCAATAGAAAGACGTTGCACCAATTTATTCTCGCTGCACATCACCCCAAAACCGTTGAAAGGGAACATAAGTATATCGACGATTCGACTACGAACAAAACGTTGCATGTTGACATAGTAGAAAGTATACGTTTTCACAACAAGTACCGATAAATCGGTTGCTGTCTAAGGGCGTACCCAGTGCTGCCATCTAGGACTTAGGTTAGGGTAATACGCCGGGGTGTATCCTTGAGTTCGGACATAACTATCATAACGCAATGAACGAGAGTCCGCTGCGGAGTTGCACCCATGCAAGGAAAGCGATGAATGAATCCAAAAAATGCCAAGCGATCGACCAACTCAGTCGCCATGGGCACCAACTTGCCTCTATCCTCCATAGCGAAGGGATAGTAGACATGGGCCGATTCATGGTGGATTCCATTGCTTTCTTATTTGTGTCAATTCAAGTATCGAATTTGATATCAGATATGGAAGCGTCCGCGATGCACTGAGTCCTAGGGTTATCTCCTTGGCTCTTGCTCCTCCTCCACGACTTCGTCTACTTCCTTGTCCGGGGAGCGGACGCCGATCTCCGAGCTTTTGGCTCACATCCCCCGTTGTCCTAGCTCATATTATTATGTCATTCAGCTTCATTATCTCATTGTTCATGTTTTGGATGAGTTCATGGCTCAGGCCGGGGCAATTAAGGGGAGGAACTTGCGTTTGGAGGGTCGCCGAATTTGGTTTGAGGCCTCCCGAGATCGGCATGGGAATGTCGTGTGGCTAGACTTTGCGGCTTCGTATAAGCACTTGCTTGTTGATGTTACGGCAACTAGTGCGCGCATAAATTCCAGCGTTCCGGTTGTGGGGGCTCCCTTGTTAAGCTTGATGCCGACCTCCGCACTTTGAACTCCCTTGGTACGCCTAACATTCAGTCTGCTCATGACTATCACCCCTTTGCTCTTGAGGACGGGGGTCGATTGGCCCCTATGGCGCATGAGTTGGTTGATCGCTTGGCCATTTTGGTGGCAGTTTCCCAAGGATAGGTGCAACAGACTCTCGCTCTTTTCGGTCTGAAAGTTACGCCCGCGTGAAGGAGTTTGTACGGCGGTCTCCACTTGTTCCCTTCCGTCGATTTCTTGGGGATGTGCGTCGTGAGTTTATGCGGCGCCTTTCTGTGGTTTTTCATGGCACGTTGGGTTAATATCTTCGGGATGCCTTGCATGAGGGTGGTGCAACTGCTGTTGCTTGCCTCCCTGCTCCGAGGGCTTACATGCCCCTGTGCATCCTTTCTTTTCTTTTCACTTCTTTGCTGGTGGATTCCACTGCTTTCTTTATAGTAAATTTACAGCATATTATATAAATTTGAAACCGTGCAAACGTTATACGTTATCATACATATGTGTTCACTCTGAAGCGCCGGTCTATACAACATTACAGTACCATTCCCGAAATGTGTGTTTACTTACAGTACGCTCAGGAAGTCCAGTACCTGTTGATGTTTTTCGGCGCTGCTAACCTTATGTTCTCGATGTTTGATTACAACAAATTAGCGCATCGCGTTTACGAAAGGAAATTGGAAATTTGAAAAAAAGGGGGAAAGAGTGACAAGAGCTGTGCCAAGAAAACATGCGCGACGCATACTAGACAAATATGGAACTTTGACAACCGCCTTCACACACTACCACGAATGCCATCATGAATTCCTGAAAGACACGCAACATAAACTCGAGGTGCTCCCGCGATGACCGCATGGATGCTTACAAAAATGTGCAATTACTGCTTCATCAAATAGCGGCGCCCCGCACCTCGCCATGGGATGGGCGAAGGCGCTTGCGAGGACAACGGAGGGCGTCCCACTAGAGTAGGAAGCGCCCAACCCATGACATAATGACGTACGATCCGCGTATCAAATTGACCATTTCTGCAACAATGCGACATCCACAACGAGGGAAACCAGCCGGCGCCACGAGGCCAACAAGTTGCCAATGGTAACTAGAGGCACTCGTGTTCATTGGGAGCCCTCCCCTTCTTCTTTGGAATGACGTGGGCTTAGTCACACTCCTGCATTCAGAAGGGCGGATGAGGGAGGTAGGGCTCGATGATGAGATTTTGGACGTGCGATTTACGTTGATTACAAATGTATCTTACTATCAAGAAAGAGTGATGAGGCCCTAATCTGAAACACTGCGTGAGGTCCTTACTCCTCAGCTGACACTTCCAGGCGATAGACTCGCCAATGCGATGTCAGGCATCACACTCAGCCGCCAAAAGCCTTCATTGCTACGGCAACCGCAACCAGAAAGGCCGCGAAGACAGCGTAAATGTTGCGCGTGGTTCTGTTGGCTCGTCTCAGAATGTCTTGGTATGTGGCATTAGGGTCGGTGACCATCATGAAAATATTCTTGTCAAACAGCTGCGGGCACACCCTAAAATATGGGAGCACACAATACAGAGAAGTAGGTGGCACGTCTACGAGGGCATAAACCCGTTGGGGATATCAATTGTGCGAGTGACTTGAGGTAGTTAGGACATGGGAGGAAGTTGCGAGCCTAATATGAGTGAGTGACAAACATCACATCGCGTCATATTTCACTGGTGCATTGAATCAGATTACGCTAAATAACATCACACCACACAGTTGCATTGCATCGTCATATCACATTGCATTGAATTACAATACATGGCAGTTCATCACTTATTATGGCATTGCATTACATCAAATATCACATGAGAATACATTACATCACATTGTATTACATTACCTTACATTGTATTGTATTACATTAGAACTCGTCGAATTGCGCTAAATTGCATCACATTATTTGATTTTAAAAAACTAGATTACATAACACTACATTGCATTATATTCCTTTGCATTATACTACATTACAACACATAACATATCATTTATACAATACAATACATTACATGTTTTGCAATACAACACATTGCAATTGTCGCAAGCACTCACTTGTTGAGGGCGAGGCGGAAAATGAGGTTGAGGCGCTCCAACTGGGACTTGAGCGCGTCCTGTTTGTACTGATACGGCCCACCCAGCTGCATCAGCCGAATTAGGGCGATGTTCTCCGGCAGCCGTTCAGCCTCGTACCTTGCGTGGCAGAGCAGCGCCACACACAAACACACATAAGTAAATGCACAAATATAGGTGTAAATACAGCATACACATACATACCCGTACACAAACACACACACAAAACGCTCTCTCTTTCTCTCTCACATACCCGTACACACACATATACACACGCACTCTCTCTCTCATACGCACACACTCACACACGAACATACACACACACACACACACACGGAAGAGAATAAACAAGTACTCCCTCCCTCTCTCCCCCCCTAGCTCACTCTCACATACCGCACACACACACCTAAACACAAGTATGCACAGACACACATACACACACTCTCTCTCTCTTACACACACACACACACACACACACACACACGGGCAAACACACGCACGGGCAAACACACGCACTCACATTCTGTCTCTGACGCATGCACATCGTGCTCTATTACACACACGAACTGAGACGCATATACCCAAAAACACACAATCATACACATACAGTCAGTCAGATACACTTACCCCAACACAGAAAGGCACGCATATACACAAAAATACAAAAATAAACAAAGAACAAAAAGCACATCGAAATCAACAACCATATAAAACACAGTCGCATACAAAGACAAGGAACGTACATGCAAGAAACACACGGAAACACAAATGTTGCATAGAATAAAGCCCGATGCGAAGTGCTACGCCTCATAAGCTCAAGCCCTAACATGTCATCGCGGCGTCTCACTTTGGCAGCGCAGCGCTGAGGTCATCTCCGGTTTCTTCCAAAGCCCGGCTCAGCGCCTTGACGTCCTGCAGCGCGGAGTTCACTCCCTGCGCCCGCAGACAAGAAGAGCACGTCAGACTGCACTCGGTGACATACGCGGATTATCAGACATAGTCCTGACATATTGATAGTCTAAGCGGAACAATGGAAAGATGAAGCTGGAGAGAGAGGGGCGAAAGGGGGGGGGAGACCTGTCCCAAATCTGGCGGAAAGGCATGTGCAGCATCGCCCAGTAGGAGGATCCCCTTCGCATGCCCACCATTTGAGTCCAGAACCTGATTGCGTGGCCAAGATACAAATATCTTTTACAGACAGATTGGAGGGAGGCGCGTGCCTCTGCATGGATGTTGTGAGTTCGAAGGGGGTGGCTCTTTGAAGTTAGCGTTTGTCGAATGAGATCAGCAGAGGGAAGTAAAAGGGGACTGTTAGGGGAATGAACGGGGAGGAGGGGGAGAGCACCTTTTGCAGGCCGCAACAGTACTGTGGGGTGGGGAAGGAGCCCGGCTTGGCAGCGGCGTAGCGGTCTGCTTCGTCTTTATCGAGAATCTATAGCAACGGAGGAACAGACGAGCAGTGACATCGTAGAGCCGGGAGGAGGAGGCTAATCCTGCAAATGATCGACCCCATCTAAAACTTGCGCGCGCGCGCGTGCGCGTATGTGTCCCTGCGTCTGTGTGCATGTGTGTGTGTGTGTGTGTTTGTGTCTACGTGCGCGCGTGTGTTTAGCACGAATGTGTGTGTGTGTGTGTGTGTGTGTGTGTGTGTGTGTGTGTGTGTGTGTGTGTGTGTGTGTGTGTGTGTCCGTGCGTGCGTGCGTTCGTGCCTGGCTGCTAAGGATGGGGCTATAGGTAGTGTGCGAGTCTGTACACAGGATCAGGAGGCGGGGGGTTGGGGTTTTACATCTCTGATTCCAATCTGAGGGAAAGACTTTTCGAGGAACTCGGTCAACTGTTCTCCTGTTTGCAGTTCCCAAATCTGAACGCGCCCAGACGAAGTGTCGGTCATTGTCAATGTCGGACTGCGATGCTGAAGGGAAGACAAGCACGCCGAAAGCGACATTGACAAAGAAAAGGGGAGGGAGAGGAGAAAAAGGGGAGGTGACCTTGTGCGAGGGGTAGCGGATGATGTTGGCAGTGCAAAACTCGACGTTGGGGTTCGTTGGCAGGAAGCCGAGACGGAGCGCTGTATTGGAGCCCTGCAACAAATAAACAGGAACACGGTGAGTCTTCTCCACCACAAATGGATGAAAGAAGCAGAGATGACACTGGAAATACTGATACCATGAAAACATATTCATGAATAATTTGCGAAAGAGGGAAACATATGATGTCGCACTGAGGAACAGACAAATGAGGGATGTAAGAGTTCGGAAAAGGTGTGATGACGGGTGCGGAGTGGGGTGAGTGGTGGGTTTGAGAAGGGTGGTTGGTACCTTTAGGGCGCCTTGCAGGGCCATGAGTGTGATGTCGCCCTCCTTATACAGAGGGAAGGTTCGTCCATCTGGTAGAGGGAAGTTCATGGGCAGCGACAGCACCTGCGGTAGGGGGCAGGGCGAGGTAGGCCACGGCGGCAAGTGTGGGTCTCAGGCTTTCAATAGGCTGCGCAGAGAAACTTCAGATGTTGGGTGAAGCACATCAAGGGACTTCAATTTTCCAGTTTCGTCATCCCCTTTCAGACAATACAACACAACAAAAAAAACCTTTCACATGCATTGAGAAGCGTACGCGCACACACACACGTACAAGTCACACACGCATAGATACACATACACATACTCTCTCACACACTCGCCCACAGCCACAGCCACGCACACACACACACACACACACACACACACACACACACACACACACACATGCAGTCATACCAATAAAGTACCATGTTCCACACCCTGAATATTCAGTCGTTCAATGCCACAGACAGACACTTGCAGGATCAATAGTACATAAACTGGTATACACACACACACGCGTACGCGTGCATAGACGAGCACACACTCTCTCTCACACACACACACACACAAAAGCACACATAGTGCCACGTTCCACAGCCTGAACATTCACTCTTTCATCCCACAATCGCATGCAAACAGGTGCAAACACTGAGTCAAATACGCACGCGCGCGCACACACACACACACACAAACGCACACACACACACACACACACACACACACACACACACACACACACACACACACACACACACACACACACACCTTGTACAGCATGCCAGCACTGGCAGAATGTCGTTTCTCAACGCGGAACCGCTCTGGCTCCTCCCTCTCCAGAGACTATCACACAAGAGAAGGCACATCCCCACCGTTACACCAATGACTCTCCCGCTCCTGCACAGCCTCTGCTCTGCACAACAACCAACTCCCATTTTCCACACGAACACGATCGCTCTCATGTGCAGCACCGACCTTTCGAACAGCTGAGTTGATTCCGTCCGCGCCAATGATCAAGTCTGGCGTCAGCACACCAGTTTGGCCATCGTGGTGCAGCGTGTGCACTGTCAACACGCCATCCTGCAGGTCAAAGTGTGCTCAATCTGACTGGTCAGCTTATCGTGTAATGAGAAAGATAGCCGCTTTTTTCCTGGGCTGACACGCAAGGCAGGCCGCAGACAGGAACCCTCCGTTTGCGGCCCACCTACCGTACCTCGACCTTGACGTCAGTGCAACGCGTGGAAGCCACGAAGCTCACGACGCTCCCAAACATACGGAGCATCTGCGTCACGCATCAGTAATCAGCGCAGCCAAAGTCAACTCGGCGCATCGTTTGGATAATAGATGGTTGAGAATTGTAGACGGATTCGTCGATGGGGAAAAAATACGTCCTCCGTAAATTGACGAGAAACGACGACAACAGGATCTTTGTTGAATACAACAGGGATGGGGTGCTGGTTATGCTGGCTTAGCAAGGTGAGGTATTAAGTTGTTGAGGTCAGTGAGTGACAGAGGGGAAGGCCTACCGCATCGCAGAGGACCGCGAGAAACTCGTAGCGCGCGATCCAATAGTTGACGTGTTTGTTCTGCAGCGACAGCGAGGAATGCTTGCCTTGCGGGTCGTAAATGTTGATGGCGGTGGTCAGCCCTTTCCTGTCAGCCAAACAAACTTCGTAGGTGACTTAAGCCCGATGAAAATAAGTCCATCGGGCATCAGACGGACAGCACAGCACTCGCGCGCCTGGCATAGTTGTTCTCGTTTGAGCTTTTCTGTATCATCGAGCTTGTACTGAATCACCGAATCCCGAGACCGTGCGGCAACGGCGGCATAGTAAATCGCGAAGTTCATCAAGATGGGCGCGCACCCCGCAGCACGGTCCGCAAGGCTGTCTACAATTGAGCCGTCGATCTCCTGCAGAGATCCCTGCCCGCGGCCGTCGATCATGTAGACGAAGCCGAGAGAGGGGTCGTAGCCCGTCACCTTGTCGCGGCTCTCAAGTACCTAAAGGTCCAACCCGCAGAGGACAGGCGTCGGGTTAACCGCGAGGTAGAGGCAAGACGAGGTGAGTATGCGAACTAGTGCGGAAGTCTCTGACTCCATAATGCGTATGGAGTACGCTTGAGCTGTGCTGGTGTGGGGTGTAACGTATGTGAAGGCGCAGGGCGTGAGGATTGTATAGTTGGTCGGTTCAAGAAAGCGACGTGGCAGAATAAACTCACGGTAACTTTCGCCCAACCTCTCTTGGCGAGCATCATCGCCGAGGCCAGCCCCGCCGGCCCACCGCCCACCACCACCGCCTCCTTCCCGACTGACGCCGAGACTGAATGACGCAACTGTCGAGAAGCTGCCATGGGGCGCGCTGTCCCCGGCGAGGAACGAATTACCTGCGTGTGGCTTCGGAGTGCGGGCACTGTCTGCGCAGGGCGGGTGGAGGTTGACGACGACATCAGAAATGCTCTCAATGTGCAGTCCTAATATGCGCGTCAGGTACGCCTAGCACCCGACCCTGGACTTAACCAGACGGTGTGCCGCAGCCTATCTCGCAATAGTCCGACTGCCCGTGCACAGTTGAGCCGTTGCTAGCTGGTGTTGTCGTGTGGAGTCGGAGATAGGTAGGAGTGGTTGACGATCGAGCTGATAATTTATCGCGGCGAACGAAACGACGAAAATTATTTGGGACGCGATGCTCGCTCTTTCTCCTCGGCTCTAAGTACTTGTAATGTAAAGTTGCAGATAATACACAGTAAGTACGACGACACTGCTGACTACCTGCTGGACTACTGGTACCGGTACAAGGTACCTCTGGATTACAGGAAAATGAGATGAGCACGGACAGAGAGGTGGTACCAGGTACCTGGCTTTACGGTTCCCTTCTTTACCAATAAACTTTTCTCATCAGAAAAAGCAGTGGAGGCCACCAAGCAGGAAGAAGAAAAGAAGAAAAACCCTAGGCCCGAGGAACAGGAAGGCATGCCACAGCGTCAATACTACCCTCCTGCAAAGCGTCGCGGAGATAGGAACCCTAAGTACCATCAAGAGCGGTAGAAAGACGCTCCATGAATTCACGTCGCATATCCCCCAAAAATCGCCGAAAAGGAACAAAAGCAGTTCGACGAACGAAATGTTCCATACGGACTTAATTGTCAAAACGCAAGGATCAAGAGTAAGCAGCACCTATGCCAGGGAAGCGACGTACGCCTCGGGTTTGCCCTTGGTTTCGTGGGCCCGGAACCAAAAAACACATGGTCCCACTTGGTTCGGCACCATGAAACATAGGTACACACTCGTGCCGGTACCATACGTTGAGAGGAATCGCGCGATTCGAAGTCATGCATACGTCAAGTCGTCAACCCTCTGAGGTACCGAACCAGATTTTGTAATAAGTAACTACTCGCATCGATTATATATTTCTTTAAGTAACTTTTGGCATCGGTTATGAATTATGTAAGTACTCCCTCGATTCGCCAATTGTTGTACAATTACGGAATCGTTGTACCAGCGAGACGTTCTCCAAAAATACATGTACGGGCTCGTGATGGTGCCCAATCGGCATCGAGCACTAACAAACACGACGGCCGCCCATAGTGACACGTCCGCACTCGGGGATTTTTATTTTTTTATGCCAGTGGCTTAGCGACTATGCTTAGGTGCACAATTGTGATTGGTTGAAACATCCAAAGTGATGTCATTCACTCCTTCCACAACGACATAAATACCTTTGGAGGCCGGGCTAGGGACGGCTTAAAGGTGCGCTCACGACATATTGACACTAATCTAGGCTATCAACGTGTAGCAAGCCACTACTATGGCATGTCAATCTAGCACAGGTAGGGCACTAGGGCATTTATCTAAGGGAGAAATATATCATCCAAATTGGGTAGTTATCGTGCGATTTATGTTGTGAATCAACTTCAATTTTACTACATGAATCCAATTGTACCTGTTGGCATTGTATGGGACTAAGAAAAATGGAAAATAATGCAAACATAAAAATGGCAACTTTGTTAATTGAAGTAATTAATTTCTAACAAGCAGAAAAAGAAGTGCAAACGACCAAGCAAAAAGGAACTTTGTTAATTAGTTAGGCAAAACTAGTCCACCAACATTTTGAAAAACCGGGAAACCGCACAATATAAGGTACTATGTAAAATTCAAGATTTCCGGAAAACTCGAAATGATCGCTCCAAATTGGGACTGGATCCGCCATTTTTTTGTTTGGTTCGGATCCATGAGTACTTGATTTTTAAGGATCCGGAACTAGTGAGTACCTCTAAAAAAGGGATCCGGATCCCGCGATTACCTGTGATTCTAGGGTTCGGATCCCGCGATTACCTGTGATTCTAGGGTTCGGACCCCACGATTACCTGTGATTCTAGGGTCCGGATCCCGCGATTACCTGTGATTCTAGGGTTCGGATCCAGTGATAACCTGTGATTCTAGGGTTCGGATCCAGCGAGTACATGTGTTTTCGGTTCCGGAACCGAGTACATGAGTGCTTCTAAGTTTTTGGTTCCGTTGGATTCGTTGGGTTCGCGATTCCAACAAGTACTCGAAGTACTCATGCAAATTGATACAAATTGCGCATTTTGGGGGAAATTTGTAATGCAAATTCAATTTTTACGTCTCTACTAGTTCAATGCGCCTGCTCATGCTTGGATCCCATACATTAGATTTTGACTGAGGTATCCTAAACACTCTATCTGAATTCCCAACAAGCTCCTCTTTTGTACGTTGGAAAGCCGTCGATGACAAGCTCTTCCCTAATCTAGACGGTCGACTACTTCCCGCTTGCCCCGCCATTGTTGCTAATTATGATAGGAGTTGGATGTGGACGGGCATATTATGGTGGATTTCAAGCGCGTACGCACCGTTTAACAGGCCCTTGGGTGGGCTACAATCAATTCAAGGCTGCGGAATGACAACAATCAGGGCTATTGAACCAATCCTAGACATACACCTCAAAAGATTTGCATTGCCAAATACCTCCCAAAAAAACAACGTGTCACTTCGGGCCACCACAGAATCGTGAGATACTCGGAATCGTGAGTACTGATTGGGTATCGCGATTCCACATCGTTTTGCGAGGATGAGGTACTCGCGATTACCGCGGATCCATTAAAGTACGATGAATACTGGATCCAATGATTACTTACAATAACTGGTACCGGATCCTACGACTACTTACAATAACTGGTACCGGATCCAACGATTACTTACTATAACTGGTACCGGATCCCATGATTACCTGTGATTCTAGGGTTCAGATCCCGCGATTACCTACCGAACCTAGGGTTCGGATCCAGCGATTACTTGTGATTCTAGGGTCCGGATCCCGCGATTACCTGTGATTCTAGGGTCCGGACCCACGAGACCGAGTCCGAACCCGAGTAGTCTCGGGGATCCGCCGAGCCGTAGGATCCGGATCCAGTCCCTTGCTCCAAAACGCACTCCCGGACTCAAAGTGCACATATATTTTTCACCTTGTATGAGCACTTGTCGTATCTCGGTCCCGGCGCCCGCCGGTGGCGCAGCGGCGGCGGCCCTAGAAGGGGGTGCGCTCGCACGCCCGTCGGTACTCACCCCCATATCCTTGTGGTGGGCGCTAGTAACCCTATAGCCGTGTCATGCCTCGCACGGTTAGGGGCTAGACGGGGTGAAATCCGGCGGATACGATCCGCGGATCATCGGTTGTCGGGAAGCCTCATTGCGGAGGGCTTTTAGAAATATCATGTCATTCATGTGTACACTAGCGTCAAGATCTCCCGCTCGGCTAGTCCGATATTTCTTTTCAAGGCTGGATACTCCATGCATACTCTCATATCAACGGGTGGGGCTTTTATCCGAGGTTAGTTTGTCGGCGACGAGGATACGGACATATCTGAGTTGGCGGCGGGCGATGGACCATCGGCGGACAGCTAGGAAGCAACGCTTGAGCAAGGCGCTCATTGACAGTCGACTAGCCCCGTACGACTCGAGTCTCCCATAGGGGCGAGGCGAGAGGCTACGCCGGCCGATGGAGGGTCGCAGCCGGAGGAGCGACACGGTATGGCGGCGGAGGTCCACACGATGAAATGCCGCCAGAAAAAGGCCGGTACGGAAAGTCTCCGAATATATATTTCCGTACCCACTATATTTTGCGGAGCGGCGGCTCGATCCCTATGTTCAACCCCTCTCCTTCCCCAATGATTGATAGGCTGCCTCAGACAGTGTGCCTAGGGTTATCGTAACGCCACATTGCTCGTATAGGCGCGCCCCCCTAACAACGTATACCACCGGGGGAGGGTACGGCCGGCTACGGCGCGATCAAACATGTTTTGGAAAACAAAGGGCGAAGGACAAGGGACATGAGAAAGACTCTAGCACGGAGGCATGAGCGCCAGCCGGACACCGTCTGAGGCTTAGGAATTTATTCTTCCCAACCCCCGAAGGAGGAGGGAAGACTAGGCTGGGTGGCGAGCTGCGACGGGAAGAGCAACGATTTCTCCGGACGGGGGTGTGCGAGGATAGAGAAGGGACCGTCGACGACCATAGCGAGGGGGGTTTTCGCATGCCTTCCCCCCTAGGCCCCGGCACGACCGGAATCGCACATGAGGAGAGGCCACGTAGGCCCGACTCGACATGCACATGTTGACCATCTTGGCCAATCAAGGCCCCGGCCGCGGCTGGAGCGGGCCGCGTATCGTGCAGAATAGCGACATTTTGTATTTAATACTTGTGTGCAGACAATACTTGTTTACGTGTATGCTTTAGACGGTATCACCATTGCCATTAGAGAGGTTGGAATTAGCGATTCACGGTCTAGCCCCAGCTTATGAGGCCTAATTTGGCATAGTAGGGAAGGCCCGGAGAGGCGGAGACAACAACCGTTGACTCGGTGATTGTTGTAAACAATTCCATTTCATTTCATATCATAGTGCGGTCCCAACGAAACCCACATAACCAAAAAATGACATGAGCTCATGTATTTGCCTTCGAATTCTTAAAACGCGCGTACTTCCGTGGTCCGGTCCCTAAAGTAACTGACACTCGCACTATTCGACTCAAAAAATCAGCGGTACTCACGCGATCCGTGCTTAGGCAAAGCTTATACTTCCGCTACTCGATTCCTAAAAGCACGCGCACTCCCGTTATTTTGACCCAAAGTCTTCAAGAATTGCGAAGTACGATTCCCTTTTATAGAGATACGCAATCGAGTCGGAACATAAAAATTAATCTACTGTTGGATCCGAATCCACGAAAACTTGGCCGGATACAGTCCCTTGCTACATGCGACGCGGCAAGCCCTTTTCTTGCCTTAGCGACGAGGTCACCGAGGGCAAGTGCTTCGAGGCCGTGGTCCTTGAAGAAGCCGTTGACTGCCGACAAATATGGTTGTAGGCTTGATGCCTTGATGGTCTTAAGTTGACCTTGTCGGAATCGGGAACGGATAGTTACACGTAGGTCGTGCCGGCCCCACAAGGGGGCCAGCGGTGGTGACTAGAGAAGTGAGAGGAGTGAGATGGCGGCCGGCGAAGGCACCGGCAGGGCCAGCCGACCGCCACTAATAGGGAATATAAAACCGCTAATAACATAACAATAAGTACTAGGATGACAAATAGCTACATTGTACATAAGTACTAAGCAACGGGATGCTAGTGCTAACACCCCCCCTCAAGGTAGCCGAGGTCTTGACGTCGTCCTAGCTTGCGTCGAGGAAGTTGCCATCTTGGTCGAAAGTGTAGTGCTTGTAGCGTGTTTCTCATGCCGGGTAGATGTAGCGACATGCGCTCACAGGTTATGGGCCTTCCACCAAGTTACACTAGAGAAGAGCGTGTGTAAAGCGCTCGGCGACACGCTAGTCCTACCTACTCCCACGTAAAAAAGAGTAGAGCGTGTGTAAAGCGCTCGGCGCCACGCTAGTGATTCATCGTCCAACCGACACTACGCTTCGCATTCGAGCTTGTTGACTGCGACTGTCCTACCATCTCCCACGTAAAAAGGAGAAGAGCGTGTGTTGATTCCGAGGTAATGAACGACTTGCACGGGCCCCCAAAAACCATTTGTTGGGTGGCGGAGCAGCCCGAGGCGGTCGGGGAGGCTGACGAGGCGTTGGCGAAAGGCTCTCTCCTCAATAGCCGTGGATAGTAATAAATCGTCGACGTTGGGGAGAATCCTCGCGCCGCGCCAACGCGTTCTTCTGAGGCTGGTCTTCGTGCAATTGCCTTGTGCCGGGCAGGATAGTTTTAGGTATGGTGGTCGCAGGAAATTCACGAAGGTTAGGGTCACTTTGCAGAATTAGAAGGGAGATAGGGATCACCCCATGAAACCGGAGCTAGGGGGGAAGGCATGCGAAAAACCCCCTCGGTTTGGTCGTCGACGGCCCCTTTTCGATCCCCGCACACCCCCGTCCGGACAATCGATGCTCCTCCCGTCGCAGTTCGCCTCCTAGCTTAGGCATCGCCAGTAACAACAAGTACTCCTCGCTCGCTGCTTTGACACCATATCATTATTGACCCAATTGGTCGACGTGGTAGGGTTGGCGCTCGCGGATGAAGGTGCTAAAGACTTGCTTAATGAAATAGCAAGAGTTATCGCCTTGTATATATCTGTCAATAAACACATATTTTCCTATATTTGCGACACACGCGAATTGCATCAATGTTGACTGCACATTTTTGACACGTACGTTCGTACATAACATCCTCGTATAACGCAAATTCATCATTTTCATTGTATGGGACTGGCGAGTCAATGGCTGTTGTGTACCAGGGCCAATACTTAAGACCTTGAAATCAATGTCACGTGTACCTGTACGGTTCCGCTTGTAGCCCTGATTCCGACTGATAGCCTCCCAAAGTATTAACGTGCTTTTTCTTGTTAGAATACCTTTTTACAAACGAGTAAAATGGATTATGTAAAATGCTCATAATGTAATCCAATGTAAAGTGGATTACACGAAAGTGCAATTATCGTCGTCAACTCAAGTGACAACTTTATTTGTTGCTACGGTGCTCCACTAATAACATAATTCCGATAGTCATGTCCGCATGCAACATTTCTTTCGTCGGTCTACTTTTGTTCTCTTCTGACGTTTTTCGGGGGATATGCGGAGTTAATTCTTGCAACGTCTTTCGGCTGCTCTTCGTGGAACTATCTTCGCGACGCTTTGCAGGAGGACAGTGCTGATGCCGTGGCATGCCTTCCCGTTCCTCGGGCTTAGGTATGTGGGGGTTTTCCCTCCTTGCTCCTTTTTGGTTGGTGGCTCTCCCTGCTTTTTCTTGCAAAACTTTTCCACTTTATTCCGATTGACAACTTGCGTTCAATCACGGTGTCACGCATTCTTTGACATTATACCATCCAAATCTTGACACAGTATCGAAACAGCGTCAACGCTCCAAGCGCCAAACAACACCCCCACAAATTTCCCACCCCCCCGGCACCCACCGTCCAGAAAGGCTGTCAGAGTGTCAGGGGAAATAGACATGTAGAGAGTTGTAAGTAACGAGGGGCATACCACGAGAAGCATTTCATCTAATTAATTTGTTACGGAAATCTTCCATATTGAACAAACAAAGCAGAGAACCAATTTGAGCATGTTAATTCTGCATTTTCTTTCACCCTCTATTGTTTGCTTTCATGTTTGTGCGCCAGTTGTATAGGTAGTCAGACTTAGATTGAGAGAGGGAAACGGATAACGCCGTGAACCAGGAGTGGTTCATTAGTGATGAAGAAGAGGATTTGAGACGCAAGCTAATATAAAGCACTATATTCCAAGATTTACAAGTGAAAAAGAAATGTTTTCGACTGTCCTTCGCGTGTCAATATCGGTCTCTGCGCCTTTTCGAATGTCCTTAATTAAGCACACCGATAAGAAGCGAGCAAATAGTTGCTGTTGTTATTCCGGAGGGCGACAGCGATCGTATTGAACTACCGTCAAATCTTCACTCGACTCCGCTTGATCGACATTCAACTGCTCATCATCTGGATGGAAGACACCTTCAATGGAAAGCGTGTCGGCGATATAAAGTTGATTTACAAGTGCCGAGGAACGGTGTGCCAACCAACCCGTGTCGCAACGAGTAGCCGCAGTCCAGCCTAGTCTCACATTCGCAAATGTGGGTCCAGCGATATCCGAACTCGTCCGAATCAACAGTGAACAGTTCATCACCGTAGCGCTGGGTGGACTAGTAGATTACTTTACGGCAAGTATTTTTAGTGAGGTACTATGCGTATAATTAGTAGAGATATGTAAAAATCTAAGGATTTCATATTCGATGAAAGCCGTCATCGAACGGACGGCACGGCGTGAAGACACGACGGCTACTCGGCTAGCACGGGCTTGAAGAGCTGGAGACAACTCTGGAACCTCAGGATACAGGCGAGCTCCTCGAAAACTGTACTCCGCATATGTAGTTTTCAGCACAAGCCGTGCGGATACAAGGCACCCTTGGCGCCCACAGTCCGAACCCATCACGTGCTGATCGTCCTCGACAGCTGTCAATTCCGACCACTCGATAAGCAGTTAGTACGGACGCCATGCGTTTTCAGAGACTGACGGGGTGGCTAAGGCACAGAGTGCGCCTAGAGGAACTAAAATCATCGGTATCAGTGATATCTTGCGTCTGATTGCTGGGACGCGGGGAGTGTGGCCCGCGGGGGTCGTAGGGCTGTGCTGCAGCCGCCGCAAGCCGACACGGGACGGGTGCTGTAGTAGTTCGGGGGGAAGCGCTAAGAAAAACATCTGCACAGATTGGCTTCAGGTGCTCCGGTACCGGCCAGTCCTTTTCCATGTCCTGCGGGCATGGAGCTTTGGGGCTAGGGTAGCAGTCTGTCGTGACTTCTTCAAATTCTACGGGGAGTCTTCGGTCCGAGAGGTTGGCGGGTGTGTCTGGCGGAGAAGAGACGCGGGACGACAAAGCTGAGAGCCGCGTGCTAAGGCGCGAAAACACCCCTTCGTTGCTTTGGCCCATCCTACCAGACTTCATTATAAACGTCGGACAGGACTCACGCGGGTAATTCAGAAAGGGCTTTGTCGCCACACCTGCGATGCGAAAGCAGTCTGCTGCCTGCTGTTTGACGCCTGAGTGACTGAGTCAGAGGGTCGTCAGCATGGTTCCGAGTTACAGGGTGCTGTTACAGCCGGGATACGTAATCGCTACCGCCACTCAGGCTTTCCGTACAGACGACACATACTCCACGCTGGCGAATATCGAAATCAGCGAATTACAAAAAAACTATACAGACAGACCAGGCCGACGAAATAAGAAGGACAACTACTGGTACGTACCGTGCGGGTACAAGTACCCGTAGCGGTTTTTTGCGCCTGCGGCATATGGGACGGACAGGTAAACCCTCAGCCACACTCTCTACGGGTACGGGCGGCGTTTTGCAATCACGATCGTACGACGGAGTTTCGATCATGACTCATATATCACGTTTCATTATTTGACATTTTATTACAAAAAAGTAGTGGAATCTACCATCAAGAAAGGAGAAAAACGGGAAGGCAAAGAAGCACAAGCCCGCGGAGAAGGAAGGCAGGCAACAGCAGCTACATCTTGCGCCCGGCTTGGCGGTGTTCGTGTGAGTGTACAACAAACCATTGCACGAGACCCGCGCCGTTTCTTGCTAGCCCCACTTGCCCAGCTTGAGGCCGAGTAGTGTTGAAGTTTCACAAACTACACTGCCCATGAATTCCGTTACTAGCGGCACGCATTTAATTACCCGCCACACCTAGCCGCGATGGCCATGCAACTCATATTGTGGGTAGAATCATGATTTGCGAGCAACAGCGCGTTGTTCACTGACAGAGACACCTATGTCGTCCCGCCCAAATTACTAGCGCTATATGCACACACGTTGGATTTGCGGCCCATATTTTTGGGCCAAAATTCGTGCATGTGCAGGTTGTGCACGCCTCTATGTGTAGCTCGGTACAAGTAGTGTCGCGATAATCATGTAGACTACTCGGCACTGTATTATCAATATGTTTGCACAATCGCACTTGTATCCGCCGAGTGTGTTGCGCCATGCCGTCAACATATCGGCGAAACACCGAGAGTGGTATGTCGTGTGCACTAGGTTTTCTTGCCACATGACCTGAAATACAAACAAAGATCACGGGCTAGGGAGCTATTGGGCTTGGGGGGCGGCTGACTTGGAGTGTAAGCACCCTAACGCGCGGATCGCTGGCCTTCGAAGCTTGCGCATCGCCGGCCCTTAAAAAAATGGCGCGGAGCTGTCAAAGTACCCGAGCACGGGCTTTTACTTGGCCTACGGCAAATGGCACGGCATCATGCCATCATGGGGCATGAAATGGGCAACGCCGTGAATAGAAGAACGATAGAGCGCTGATTGTTGAGCATATTGGCGAAGCAAGTGTGCGGGCATCGCCTATGAAGGGGCTGCTAGCCCCGCGCGAATGTGGCAGATTTTGAAAGCCTAAAAACTTTATTTGGCTGCACGAGGGCATGGATGACATCGGACGGCGGATTTGACGCCGAAACCGGCCGGTACGCGTCATACTAGTTGAAAGCTATCCTTTACTTGGGGGAAGGATTTCCTTTGCAACTTAGTTTGCTTCAATCGGACACCGTACGGCAAGTCAATGGGTTTATGGCCCAATCCCACACGTCAAGCAATTTAATAACGGCACATGCCATCACACCCACGTGCTCCCATGTTTGCAGACAAAATGCTGGGATCATAAAAAACGCATGTTGTGTCGCCGATTTCGGGAGTATTCGCCAGCCAAAGTGTGGAAAATCCACATTCCGGGGCGCGTGAATCATGGTATGCCCAAAAATCGGGGCTGGGCCGCAAACCCTAATATGTCATATGGTAGCCGGAACGGGCCCCATTTGTGCCCCGCTTCCCCCTTTACTTCACCGTCAACACAAGTTTCGGTCCGCCTTTTCAACGAGCTGAAGTATAGTTAAACCCTAGAAACCCTACATGATAAACACCCGGCCTACGCGAAAAGCCCCATTTCACAAGTAACGGACTTTATGGGAGGTGTGTATGTAAGCCCTATTTCCAATATTAACATGAAAACAAGGATGAATGCAAACATAGCACTTACCATGAAACCTATACCCCCTCCCAACCAAGCCATCTAGGCGGTAACTTACTTGTTGGGGCCAGACCATCATCGCCTATTCTGTCCTCTCGCTATAATGTTGGCGTGTTTTAATTAGCTCCTCCCCATGACATGATATGCATGGGGTGGGCGGCGGAGTGTCAGAGGAAGGTGCGTTTGTGTGGGCGTTTCGTCGTGCAGATTGTCTTGCGCGTTTTGAGTCGGTGTATAATGAGGAGGTGGTGCAATCATTGTACAGTGTGGAGGTGGAGCTGAGGTAGTAGGATGCGTGTGGCTTCGAGGCGTGATTTCACGATTGCTTTATTTTGGGGGTGCATAACAACATTGCAACCCATATTTCTTTTTTGCAATCTTGGGAGACTCAAATGCAAAAAAGACAAGGTGCGTATTTACAAAGTGAAAATCGTAACATTTCTTTACGCACGAACAGAGTGTGACAAAGCCGACGAGGACGAGCGGCTATCGACATAGCCGAGGGAAAACTCGAAGTGGTACAGTGAAGGGGGCACGAGGTACTCCGGGTGCACCGATGGGCTCCAACTGTCGTCGCCACCCACCCCCATGTGGGCATGATCGAAGTACAAATGCACCGCGTCGTCCTCTTTCAACTGCACGACACACGCATGCCCAAACTGCCGTTGAGTCGCCAACAGACAGGTGGCCATAACTTCACAAATTGGAGTGCAAAAGGTAAAGAGCTTTGAAACACAAAATTCATTTGCGTTTATCATCGTGACGCAAGAATCACCAAGGGAAAGACAACCGTGGAGAATAATGACACTAATATTATTGAAACCACGTGAGACCAAAATATGTCGAAATCACCAAATGCAAGAAAGGCCACCCTTAAATGTTTTTGGTTGTTTACAATATTATGAAAAAATACATGATGAATATTGCATCGGCAACAACAATAACGTACCGAACATGTGAAATAGTAATAGTAATAACTTATAATATACTGTATTTTAATATATGTGAAAAAATGCAACGCATGTGCGCTTTGGTCTGATGAGAAAATTAAGTAAAAAGCAACATTAGGTTGAGTAATTACCACAATTACGCTGAAAAGTGTCGACGATGTCCGCGCGTGAGAGCCGTGCACTCACGTGGTCTATGCGCTAAAACAATCCAAAATGTTTACATAATATATATGCCAAAACATGTAGATCTTGTCGTCACCGAGTCAAGTCAAGCATATTCACAAAACACTCAATGATCCGCCACCCGAATGGAGTACCATGCTGACCCACGCTCAGAACAATATTGATGTAATATTTCGCGTCATTTCACCCAATAATCGCGCTACCAAACAAGACCGGTGTAGCGAGTGCAGTCCTATGCACTACAGTTGGTATATAGCACTCGTACGTTCTCGGTGCTTGCTGAGTTTACGCGCCCAATACGAGACTGTTTGAAGGCCTCTTCCCAAGACTCTTCGACATTTTGTAAGCGCCATATTATGCTGCGAAAAACTTTGCCGCTTGTTATGATCGAGGTGAGCTACAACCCACCGCGTTTGCGTAACACATACATCGACAAACCGACACTTCAAATCCCATTCGGCGCCAACAACGTCCATGCACCTCTCCACTCACCCTTGCATCACCTCTCACTTTTTATTTGTGTGATTCCTTAGCATAATATGACGCTCGAGTTATTAGGACGGGTGTTCCCGTAGTAGTAAGGGAGGGCGGGAGGCTTATTGCCATCGGTGCATTGAAAAATACCTTACGAAAATGGATAAATATATTGAAAAACAATGCAATAATGTGGTGTACTAGCTGTTATAGAACAGACCACCCGGAATCAAATTGTGCCCCCTAATACCTTCAACAACAAATGAGGGATAACAGAACATTGTCCTTGCTTTATATGCTCAGCGCCTTTCTGTGACGATTAGAAAAAGCCGACGCATTGACAACAACTCGTTTTCATAATAATATGCCGCTGAACAAACTCGCGTCATGCTGTCATATCACTACCAAAGACGAGTAATCGTTTATCGTATGGGAGAGTGGAAGGGCTTATGGGTGTGGGTGTTCCTCCTCACCTGATAGTCGTGGGTCGCACGTGAGAGGGTAGCGAGGCTATAGCGAGTGGCGCCAAAGTGGAAAACAGGCCGAGCCGTCGTGTGCTCGCCGGCTGCTTCCAACCTCAGCGCCGCCGGTGACTGTTCATCGCCTACCTCAGCCCAACGCACGTCACAACGAAGGCCGTTCTCACCTGGCACCTGAAAATAACATTGCACTGTATGAGCGGGCAATTTCTAGATGATTACAACAGGTGCGCATGTCTGTCGAAGAAGACTCAAACTTTGCTCATTTTTGCATTGCTTTTCGTATCAAACTGCATCGCATGAAAATGTATTGAATTGTTTTACATTGCATTGAATTGAGTTATATAGTGCTACTATATAATAGTGTCTGATATAATGCGCTGCATTTTATTCTTTTGCGCTTTGCAATGCGGCGCATTTCATTGTGTAAACTTGCACTGCATTGCTTGTGTTGACGCACCTCATACGGGACGTGCATCTCGGTTACAGTAGAGCTGTAGACGCCGACATGCGCGGACGCCTTTCGGTCCGGGTAGCACTCGTGCGGACCGCGGCCATGCCAACGTACCTATGTAACCAAACGCGAGCAAAAAAAGGTTGAGCTTACTCACGTCCAAAGCCAATCGTACATAAAACTTAAAATTTCACGCGAGCGCAAAGTTTGCCAAAGATTTAGGTTCTCTTACGATTTGGCCAAAAGACCACCACGAAGTGGTCTTTTGGGAAGATCAGCGCAAATTGTGGGTTGGGTGGGTGGGTTGCGCGAGCCAGCTGGGCGAGCGCAAAGTAGAGAGTGGCAGTGCTCGGGCGTTGCACCGGCTTAAGGGTTGCCGCTAGCTAGTGTCGCCGAGGTGTTGCCCAGTCCCCGATGGCTACCTCAACGTTTTTTAAAGTAACACCTGACCGTTAGGGTGTACCGTTATATCATATACGCAAGCCTCTCGATTTAAAACAATCTGACCATAATGTATCTCAAACGAGGCTTTTGAAATTGCTATCAATATTGTATAAAACCCTCACCGAGCGCATTGTTCGGTTGTTGTCTAAGGCCCCTCTCCTTCGTACCACATACATCAAAGGCCCTAAGCAATGGTAGTCGAATCACAGATACTCCTTGGGACTAAACCATGAGACCGCTTTGGGTCGTGAAGTCAGCCTCCGCTACAAACCATACAGTTGAGAGTATCATATTTCATACCAGGTCGTGTGTGAGCGTCGGTTTTTGATTTTCCGCAGTGTCCTCCCCCCCCTTCCCCTTCCCGGTGGAAACAGCCCTTCCATAAGTGCCTACGCACACTACGATCGCTTGGTTGAGGGGTGAGCCGGGTAGTCTCCCTCCCTGCCAGAACGTACTCTTGACTGCATCGCCTCGGAGAGGACGGTGGAACAGATGACAATTACATGTAAAGATTAGGTTCACCGAGAGGGGGGGTTTCATGTCTCACCTTCGTAAAGCTGTGGGGCAGCCGCGCATGCAGGCCCACCCTCGGAAGGCTCTTGTGCAAGTGCGAGGGCAGCGCCGCGGGCAGAGCGCCACTTGCGTCGATGTCCCATGCCATGTTGATGTGGCCGTCAGGCATAATACGGTACACCGCAGTGACTCCCACGCGGCCATCAACACTGACACGTCCGCACCATATCATGTGACCATCAGCATTCAATACATAATTTCTAGTTAAATTTCTTAAAAGTCGTTGAAAGGCAATGCGCATTGCTATGCATACGCGCCAGCAAAAGGACGTGCGCATCCAAAATTTGGTTGTCCCCCAAAAATACACCCCAATTGCAAATCTCTAAAAAACGCTTCAATCATTTCGCATCGCCACGACGGTACACCCTAGAATGAGAAAGACTAAAAAGCTGTTTGGATAATAGTGATGAGGTCACACAAACGCCGATAGACGCGGAATTAATGAGAGACACAAAACGTCAATTACCTGCTACACAAATCCTTCGCTCTCTTTCCGCTCACACTCTAACTAATGAAGCAACACATTAATTCCTACATCGACAAAGATTCACGACACGATGCGGCTTCACATCAAACTCGAGACACGGCCGCCTTCATGTAACAGAGGGTAAGGAATCAGTGCAGAAATAAAAGCGGCCGAAGTGCCGCAAACGTGCAATATTAAAATCAACAACGCATTTTGTCATTTCTTTTCTTCTATTATGTGACCAAATTACCAGACGTCACCAAAGTCACTCGCCATAAAAAACGTGAAACGATAATTTGCGGCGGAACAAAACGGATGAAGCCTTAAAATACGTTGCGCAGCAATTTTGTTCCGGGGGTTGCGGCACACTGAGAACGTCGTCGCCTCACCTTTCCTCCTCACCGCCCATCGCCTCCGCGCGTTGCTCCTCCGGCTTCGACTCCTCTTTGAGTGAGAGCCAATGCGCCCCGCCCACCTCCCCCACCCCCGCACCCTCTTGCTCTCCCGCAGCCCCTTCCGCATCACGCGACGGCACCAACACCCACTCCGCCCTCACTTCCACACCACCACCACCGTCGTCCACAACCGATGCCGTGAGATTGCACGATCCCTCTGCGGGTGCGAGTTTGTCCAACCCGGCCGCCGTCCATCTCGAAGCAAAGCTCTGCCCCTTCATGCCGCCGCGATCGTTGTCGGTGGGGGCGCGGAAGAGGCACGGTTGCAGCGCCGCCTCCCCCGTCTCATCCGACATCAACAACGTGCGGCCTTTCATCTGTGCAGTGCAGCAAATATGTGGCGGTGTAAATGCAGGGTCGCGATGCATATATGCAAATGTATCATACTTGAGCAAATGCTGAATAGTGAATAAGTAAGCGATGGTGTAGCTAATGCGGAATGGTGTATAGGTATGCGATGACATGACATGAAACACGAATATACATAATCAAAACACACACACACACACACACACACACACACACACACACACACACACACACACACACACACACACACACACACACACACACACACACACACACACACTGGAGAACCATCTCACATCCACAAGTGCACGCGCACGCCTTAGTGACCGTTAGGCTTGAGGTTAACACGAAAACCTTTATTCGCAGCCTTGTTTCTATGACAAAAATGTCATAAAAGTTAAAAACATCACGATAAAACACATCCGTCACCAAACGGCGACGACGCCAAAATATAGAATAACGAACATGTCAAACCTCTGTCGGACCGACGCGTGCGTGTGTGTGTGAGTGTGTGTGTGTGTGTGTGCGCGCGCGCGTGTGTTTGTCTGCTGTCTTTTGGTATGTTAGTACGCCTATCTGTCTCAGTGTGTGTGTGTGTGCGTGCGTGCGTGTGGGTGTGTGTGTATGTGTGTGTGTGTGTGTGTGCCTGTCTGAGTGTGTGTGTGTCTGTGTCTGTCTGCTGTCTTTTGGTATGTTAGTATACGCCTATCTGTGTGTGTGTGTGTGTGTGTGTGTGTGTGTGTGTATGTGCGTGCAAGTGTGTTTGCGCGTGGAGGGGGGTAGGAAGAGAACAAGGGGCAGTAACCTCGTAGTGGGAGATACAGCCAGACGCCTTAGAGAAACGCACAATCAATCCATTCGCTCCCTGAACCATCACCCCCTCTTCCTCGTCTTGGTGCAGGCTCATCGTCGAGGCGTCAGCGACTGGAGCAGACTCAAACAGAGACGGCAGCGGCACATTGCTCCCCGCCCCCCACATCTCCGGTGGTACCTCTGCCTGCATGGAGGCCACCTGGCAGCAGGCGAAGACGGATCCTCTTAGTTCTTCACTTTTCGCATTTCATTAAAAAAAATGTATAAGGACGTCAAGGGCATTCTAAATATTTACATCACATCACCATGAAGAATGAAGCGCTCAACATCATACTAGGGAAATATACCGTTTGTCACGCCAAACATAAAGGAGACCGTTCGAATTCGGTGCAGGCTTGGGATGACTGCCCCGTAGGCCTTGATATATGTCGGTAGAGGGTCTTACCTGGTGACCTGCCGCCGCCCATCGCGTATCTCGTGCCAGAAGGACCCTCAATTCCAGGATCACTTCCCTTTCAGCTTTCAACGGAGTTGGCAGGGAGATGGTTTCCGTTAGCTGCTCCCCGGCTAGGAGCAGCTTCCCCTTTAGATCAAACACGCGCATGAAAAAAAAAGTTACAGACACACACACTCACTCACACACACACTCACACACACACACTCACACACACACACACACACACACACACTCACACACACACACTCACTCATACACACACACACACACACACACTCACTCTCTCACACACACACACACACACGAATAACTTGATTCTGTGTTTGATTTGCACAGACACAGAAAGGCATATTCACTTACATATATACGCAATCACAGACACACGCAAACGAAGAAACACACACACACACACATACACACATACACACATACATAAACACATACATAAACACATACATAAACACATACATACATACATACATACATACATACATACATACATACATACATACATACATACATACATACATACATACATACATACATACATACATACATACATACATACATACATACATACATACATACATACATACATACATACATACATACATACATACATACATACATACATACATACATACATACATACATACATACATACATACATACATACATACATACATACATACATACATACATACATACATACATACATACATACATACATACATACATACATACATACATACATACATACATACATACATACATACATACATACATACATACATACATACATACATACATACATACATACATACATACATACATACATACATACATACATACATACATACATACATACATACATACATACATACATACATACATACATACATACATACATACCCACTCATACACACATACACACACTCACGCACACACGCTTGTACACAAGCATACTCTCACACACACACTTACCTCCTCTCTTCACACAAACACACGGTCTCCCTAACAAATACACTATCATACTCACAGGCACAAATACACTTACAAACATACCCTCACAAACTCATATACATTTTCCCACACACACACACACACGCGCGCGCGCGCGCGCACACACACTCACATACAGACATACGTAAATATGTAAGCACACACAAACTCTCTCTCTCTCATGCACACGAACGAATACATACATATACTCTCAGGCATGCTAACATTCACATACTCAATCACAGACACTTCCACACACAAGCACGCACACATACAACAACAACACAGACACACAGACACACACACACACACACACACATATACACACACACACACAATCGCACACAAACTCACTCCCACACAGAGAGTCACACGCAAGCACGCACACAAATACACATACCAGTCGTCAATTATCAATTGCAAAAATATCAGGTATTCAAAAAGCATCTGGAGCTGCCCACCTCCAACACTACAGACCAATCCTTGAGAATAGTCTCCCCGTCAGCCACCACCCGCCCTTGAAACACAAAGTGACTGCTGTCTAGAAAATCATGGCGGTTGATGACTGTCACAAAGCCGCCGATGATGGCATTCTGTCCAGCAACACACCATCGTCAGAACGTTACGGGAGAGTTCGGAGTTTTGGGGCGCAAAAAAATAGACAGAGTCAGTGAGGCGGGCCTACCTTGCATGTGAACTCCACATCAAAGCCCCAGGGAGCCATCACCGCCGCCATCTCATAGCAAGCAGGGTGCGGCGCCCTATCCGGCCTGAAAATGACATAAGAGGGTGGGGCTTAGTTGGATCTATGCAATGAAACTGAAGCTTCGCAGAAGACAGATGAATGAGTCAATAGAGGCATAGAAGGGGAGGAATCACCACACGAGGCCGTTGATGCAGAACTGCGCGTCATGTGGTGAGTCGCCAAAGTCGCCACCATACGCCCAATACTCCACCCTCCGCCCCTCCACCTCCACCTCCGCCCGCAGCCCCTGGTCAACCCAGTCCCAAAGGAAAGCGCCCTGCAGTGCGTGGGCCAAACAGCACAGAACCGTCATACGGACTGTCGCCAACCCGAACGCAGCGCCACACCCTGAAGAAAGCCAGCGCAGTGGGAAAGCGGAGGAGGATTACCTGGATGAAGGGGTGGCTGTTGATGGCGTCCCAATATTTGTGAACATTGCCCGTCGAGTTCCCCATCGAGTGCGCATACTCGCAAAGCACCACCGGACGGTGGTCGCCGCTGTCCGCCAGCGCCACCATTTGCTCCACTCGCGCATACATGGGGCAGATGACATCCGTGGCTGCCGTTCGACTGCCACCACCCTGAAAACCACCACACAGATGACAACAGAAGAGGGCGTTAACCAAAGTAATGCAACTCACACCGATGTTAACTCACCCTCTGTATCACTTCTCAAATAGTCAGGGAAGCAGACATGGTCATAGAATAAAAAGGGGTCGAGGGAGAGGAACCTCGTAGTGCAGGAGACGGCTGGGGTCGCGGGCGCGCAGGAAGCCCGCCATCGCGGAATGCGCGGGGCCGTAGCCAGCCTCATTGCCAAGGGACCACATGATGATGGCGGGGTGGTTCTTGTCCCGCTCCGCCATACGCACCTTCACGTGCCAAAAGCAGACCGAACACAAGGGTGAGGCACCTCAATAACCACAGCTGCTCTTAATGCCTAATCGGAGCAATATGTGTGTGTGTGTGTGTGTGTGTGTGTGTGTGTGTGTGTGTGTGTGTGTGTGTGTGTGTGTGTGTGACAGTATGTTGGTATGTGGGGGGGGCTGGGGGGGGGTTGGGGGTGTGTGTGTGTGTGTGTGTGCAATTGTTATCAGTCAGCATCGCTAGATGTGAGGTGAAGTGGTTGTCAGGGGGGGGGGGCGAGGTGGATGAGAGAGGTGGAGGGGGCTGCTGGTGACAGTGGGTGATGGGAGGAGGGGGGCGGGGGGGGCGTGTTATGACTCACGCCACGGTCCACGATGGGGGCCAGCCAGGCGCTCTGGCACGTAGGGTTGCGGACGTTGCATTGGAGGGAGGGGTCGAAGCCGTGCGTCTCCACGTTTGCCTCGTCAATCACGTACAGTCCCTCGCGCGCGCACAATTCGTACCAAAGGTCCTGGCCAGTGGGAGATGACGGGGCGATTAGGACGGGGTTGATGGTTGGGGTGACGAGGATGGAGAGATCATTTAGTCGGGAGGTCACCAGGCCCTTCACGGCCTGAAATGAAGCGGGATCTTACTTGGTTGGGGTAGTGGGAGCATCGAACCGCGTTGAAGTTGAACCGCTTCATCAGGTGAATGTCCTAAAGGCAGAACAAACGTCCAAACAACACACGTTTCAAACAATGCCAACGTCCCCACGTATGAGTTGACACCCCACACACCCTCCCTAATTTTATTGCAGCAGCAAGTCGTCGTATTATTCCAAAAGCAGCAGGAAAAAACACAACTGACGCGCACCTTCAGCATTGACTCCCGCCCCAGCGTCTTCCCGCTGTCTGGGTCGTGCTCATGTCGGTTGACCCCACGCAGCGTGACTGCTCGATTGTTCACCAGAATCTGCCGCTCCTTCAGCTCACAATTGCGAAAGCCAACCTGCAGCCAGCCACCAATCAAACCCCCATCCCAGACCACCGCCTCCACCTTCCCCTCCTTTGCCACTGCCTTCTTGGGTGGGTAGAACGAGAGGTGGCACGCAAAGGTACATCTCAGGGATGGAATGGAGGAGGGTAGGCCATACCTGGCATGCCTCCACCTCCATCGTCTGCCCTGCCGCGTCCAGAAGCTCAAGCGCGAGGACATAAAGCGTGGGCGTCTCGGCGGACCACAGCTGCACATCGCCGCCGTGAGGAAGGCCAGCGGAGAGGTCGACCTTCAGGTTTGCCACCCGCATGGCTCCCGCACGGCTGGGCCCCTCCACCGCCCAGTACCCCTCCTGCAGCGCCGCCTGCCAGGGGCCACCCGCAGGGTCGGGCACCGCACCCGCTGCCATACTCTCACACTCCTCCAGACGGTAGAGCGAGCAGCGGACGGCAGCTGCAGCTGCTGCACCGCAGTCTGCCTGTTGCATGAGGACCTCCACGTCCACCTCCAGTGCCACCGACGAGGGGCGCGCCTCGCGGGCGGCGAAGGAGAGGGGCGTGCGGACGAAGAAGTCGGCGATGTGGGTCTGGGGCTTGGCGAGTAGGAAGACGTCACGGTAGATGCCTGCCAGGAACCAATGGTCCTGGTCCTCAAGGTACGTCCCGTCGCACCACTTAATCACCTGACAGCACAGACACGCCCTCAAACCTTCGATTCAGCCGCATCAAGCACACTTGCTCGCCATTCATTCACACGCACACGCACACAAACACACACCCGCACACACCCACGCACATACAAACACACATACTCTCACCCACCCACAAACGCGCGCTCGCATACACGAACACAGTAACACACACACGGACACACCCATGCACACAGATTCATACAATCTCCCCCATCTACAAAACACATTGCCTCTCTTTCACACTCACACACAGCGACACACGCTCAAGGAGAGGGAGCATTCAGCGTGGCTGCACTCAGCGCTATACGCAGCAGCTTGTGGGATCACCTGAACGCATAGCAAGTTCTCTCCCGTTTGAAGACACTCTGTGACGTCGAATTCTGCCGGCAGGCGGCTGTCCTGACTGTAGCCCAACAGCTGTCCGTTCAGCCAACAGTAGAAGGCGGCCTCCACGCCATCAAACTGTAGGAACACCCTGACGACGAGCCCCACCGCAGCATCAGCAACAGAACTCCTCAGTACACCTGTTAAGAGTTCTGAGGCACAGCCGTGCGTGCCCTGTCCACCTCACGGCATGGGTCACCTGAAGTTAGAGTCATTCTGGCACGGCGAGGTGAATGTGTAGCGGTAGCAGCCGGTGGGGTTGGCCTCCGGCACAGTGGGCGGTGACAGCGGGAAAGGGTACTGGAAGTTTGTGTAGATGGGCTTCCCATGCCCCTGACACTCCCAGTTCCCCGGCACTGTGATCTGTTGGCAAAGGACAATGCCTTCAGCCCTGCATGCCTCTCTCCCTCCCTCCCAACACATTCACTTGATGCACCCACTCCACAACTTGCGTGTGCCTTCAGTCATCCCAAAAGGAACCCACCATACGTCTGAACTCACACTCAGGCTGACATCAATAGAGGGAGGTGGGAGGTAAGGGTGGTGGCGGTGCCTGACCTGCCCCCATTCCGAGTCATCGAATTCAGGCTGGTGGAAGCCGTGTGGCACGCTCCCCACCGTCTCCGCCAGGTGAAACTTCCAGGCGGTGCTGTTCAGCGAGTGTCGGCCCTGCTGCTGTGACGAGGCCTCCTGGGGCGCCCCGCACCTTACCACCCTTTGCACCGCGGCGTCTACGCTAGTGTGTGACTGCGCGCGGAGCCGTCCAAGTCGACGTCAGAGAACTCGGAGAGAAAGTTGACGCCGGCAACGTCGTTTGCATCGTTTCGTTGTTTCGTTTTTCCTCTAATTAAATAATTAACGGTCGCTGATCGTAATACTTACACAGCACAAGTTGTGTCGCGTCCGATCATAGCAAGCACGCGCTGGCATATACATACGCACTCGGTACTATACCTGTAGCGGAACGTGGGGTCTTCGGACGTTCACTTGATACACCGCAGGGTTCTGCCAGTCCTCGGCAGCGTCTGAGATGCCGACTCGGCGATGAGTGGCCGACATATTCGTCGGTGAGCGCTGATACTGACTAATTAAGCTTTTACCTCGCTTTTGCAGTCCGTCCGGTATCGAAGTTGGGGAACTCAATTTGTCTGCATGGCCTTCGAGCAGCTTCGCTCGAAAATAATTTTGATGCACGACGAAGCACCCTGCACTGGCTGCTGTTGCGTGCTGTTGTCTTATCGCAACGCGGAAAGACGGTCGCGGTCGATCGGCGATGTCGACGATGATGTTGAATATGCGACCTATGGGATCCTTTTCATACGAGCACAAGTACCCGTACTATATGAATTTAAAAGCGCGCGTGCCATACCCGTACATATAATGTCTCGTCGTCTTTCGCTTTACCCCAGGTCACGTTTTGCCAAAGATGTCAGTTTGCTTACAGTAAGACCAAAAGACCACCACAGGCCTGGCCAAGGGAAGATTAGCGCTAATTATGGGTTGGGTGGGTGGGTTGCGCGAACCAGATGGGCGAGCGCAAAGCAGAGAGTGCCAGTGCTCGGGGGTTGCACCGGCTTAAGGAGTTGCCGTTAGCTATTGTTGCTGGCGGCAGGGCATGTAGCGTTGCGCTAGGCGTTTTCGCAGGCAAGACGCACCGTTTTTACAGTAACGCTTTACTGTTCGGGTGTGCGTTTTGTCACATATGTAAGTCAGTTTTGCAAACCTCTAGATTTAATACAATCTGACTATTTACCCGAGGGCACTTTTGCCAATATTATAAAAGCCGGAGGCTTGCGCAACCTATAGTCTTAAGAAGCTGTTTGGCTCGGACGAGCAAGCCGAAGTACTGCCACGCCGCTAGAGATGGGGTCATGGTGGGGTCGATGTATTTCCCTTCAGTCACAGAACTGTTCTTGGCCCAGCCACCCATGTATTTGACGACGTGGAGTGGGGTCCCGATGCAGCTAGCAGCGGAGGCGGCCCCTTTGCGGAGGCTGTGCGATGTCCATTTGAATCCTTTCGGAGGTGCGGCGCCGATGGCGGTGTAAGCGTCGAGGAGCCAGGCGGAGAGAGTAGCAGCCGCCTGCCAGTCGCAGGCATTCTCGTAAGGTGCGAAGCTCCATAGTGCGGCTGGTGAGGGGCTGTTGTAAAATTTTGCGCAATAGGTGGCACGTTGCGCGCAATGCCATTCCATGAGGTCGGCGAGTGTGGGGTTGGCCGTGATTGGTATAGCTAGGATTGGTTTATCGGTCGCGCTGCGTCGCTGGTCGCCTTTTGCTTTCCGGATGAACAACCAAATTTGTCCGGATGGTCGGTCGACAGTCAGGTCTTGGGTTAAGCAACGGACTCCATATTCCGCTCCGCAAAAAAACGCATAGTTGGTACACACCGCTAGTAGCGCCCGGAATCTAGCGATGGGTGTCGCGATGGGGGCGTCCACGTAAGGTGTTCGCGGAGTTGGGCGGCTGCGTTGAGTAGCGAGAGCGCTAGGGGGGCCGGTAGCGGGAGGCGGGAGTCCGCTGCCAAAAGACGCTCTTGCCGCATTTCGAGCCCGCGTCGTGCGTCCGCTAAGAGTTCGCCGACAGCGATTGGTTGTTGTTGGTGGTCGCGGACGAATTTGTTTATCGCTTGGTAGTATTGTTGTAGCGATGACGCGGCGATGGTGTCTTGCAGTCCTAACCATGTTGTGTAGCGGACGATGGACAGTGTGGTAGCTTGCAACGGGTGGATGTCTTCCTCGCGGCAGAAAACGGCGAATTGGCGCATACAGATGTCGTAGGTTGTCGGTGCGAGGGGACTGCTTAGCAGGTGTAGCGCTGTGGTCCCGACCTAGTCGGTACCTAGTAGCTTGCGAAGCTGGGTAGTCATGGTAGCAGTCCATGGCGCATGCGCGTCAGATTCGCGCAGCTTGTAGCGGGCTGGTCGCGAGTGTACTGGTGCATGGAAAATGCTTGCGCGTAGGTCTGCGACGCTAGGGTTGGCAGTCCGTAGTGTGCGCCCTATTGTGCCTCTGCGGATGTGCAACCATGCCGGCGTGGCAGTCGAAAAGCCACGATGCTCCATCTTGGTCGTCCGACCCCTTCGCGCGAGCCGTGCCCCCCGGGGAAGAATAGGTCGCGTGAGGCGGGGTAGTGGATGGTTTCGGTGGCCATGTTGTGCGGGTGCTGGAGCCACGTTTTGTGAGGCCAGTATGGCGCGATGACGGTGGTTGATGCGTCCGACTCGTGTAGTTTTGCGCAGAGGGCGGGTAGAGCGGACCAAGGGGGTTTGCGGTAGTTGGCCTCGCGTTGCCACGCGGTGTCCGGTAGGTGCAAACAATCGACGTCCTCGCATTTGGGGTCGCGCCACATGGCGTTGAAACGGGAGAGCTGAGTGTTTTCCATGGTCGCGAAACGGTCGATAGAGTGGGGTCCCCACGTTGTCTGGAGGTAGCTGAAGATCCGCGGGTTTAGATGCCCGTCGTCGCGGTCGAGTTCTCGGCTGAGGCTGTCGGCCCATATGTTCGCTGCCGAGCGAATGTATATGGGTCGGATGCTGATGTCGTTGACGTCCGGTAAGTGCGAGAGCCTTCGTAATTCGGTCATCATGACGGGGAACGCGTAGTTAATTTGGACAGCGTCGCTACGACGGCGGCGTTGTCCTCGTGGAGTAAGACGTTGCGTCCTCGTAGTTGTGGTAGAAATGACTCGATCGCGAGTCGCACGGCTCGTAGCTCCTTCCATGTGATGTGGTGGTGTCGGTCGTCGTCGTATCAGAAACCGCGTGCCTGGTAAGCATGGTTGTCGTTCAGCACCGCTCCCCATCCGTAACCACTTGAGTCGGCGTTGAGGTACGCCGTCTCGATGAGTTTGTAGATAGAGCGTCCGTTGTGCTTGTCGGGCATTGTGCGCCACCACTCGAGATCGCGCTTGAGCTGGTGTGTCATCCGGACTCGTCCGCCCCATCCTTGTCGTGTACTTAGTACGGAGTGCAGTTCGCGGAGGAAGAAACGTGCTAGCGCGATGGCGATGTAGAGAAATTGTGCTTTTCCCGCGAACGCCGCTAGCTGTCTGGCGGGTAGCCAACGGGCGGTGGTCGCTGCGCGGGCTAGTAGCGTTGAAGCTTGTTTGGAGAGGGCTTGTAGCTTGTCGACTGGGGCTCGAAATTCGCTGTTCAAGAGGTAGATTGTAAGGCCGAGGTGGTCGCCCACATGTGTGGGCTCCCACATGCCTTTGTTGGGGTTGCGCTAGAGGCCGACTCGGTGTAGTAGGGCCTCGACGCGGTCGCGTAGGAGTAGAGCTGCCTCGCGCGAATTGACCATGAACAAGAAGTCGTCCATGTAGGGCAGTAGGCGAACACCACGCCATCGGACGTTGCCTACGAATCGCCTTGATGGCTTGTAAGGTATCGCCGTCTTTGCGGTCGGTGGCGTAGGTGCCCGCCGCAGATAGTTGGTGAACGTTTGTGTGAGTTTGCAAAAGTAGTAGGCGGACCCGGACCATTCCATCGGGAGGCATGCGAGGCGCCGGAGCTCGCCTCTGTAATTTACTATGAAACAGTCGCGGTCCTCCTCCCGAATGCCGAGTGTGTAGTAGCCGTCCGTGAGGTTGAGGGAGACGAAGTAGTCGCCCGGGCGGGACAAGTGGCGGAGGTGTTTGAGGGTATCGCACGACATGTTGAACTCCGCGCAATAGTTGTTGAGTTCGCGTAGGTCGATAATCAAACGCCACTTGTTCACTCCGGGTTTGGGGACGAAAAACATGCGGGAGATGTAGCGGGTGTTTTAGGCGCGTTCCCAAGCTCCGCATGCTTCGAAGCGTGGCAATTTTGTAGATAGGAAGTCTAGATGGGTTTGAATGGCGTCCTTCATGGAAACTCCATGGTTGAACGGTTTTGGACGTAGGCCGTTTTTGAACTTGACCCGCACGCCATGGCGGATCCAACTTAGGACTTGGCCGCTCGCGCCGATATGTTCCCACTACCGCCATCTTAGCCGCACGCGGTGACGCATGTAGTTGGATGACGGGGAGCAAGAATTGGCGCGGCGGGTCACACCATCACTTCTTCGTGGGTGGCTTGGTCCCGTCGATGGACTTAGTTCCGGTCGCCGCTGTTGCTGCTGCTGTTGCTGCGGCTTTGCGCTTGTCGGCGGCCGCCTTCTTGGCCTTGGCGTCATGTTCGGGTGGCTTGTCCGGCGTTGCCTTCGCGAACGCTGCTCCAGCAGCTACTTCGCTGGCGGCATGCAAGATGACTTCAAGCGTTCTGTCGACGAGCGCTTGGCGTAGCTCGTCCAGTGGGCCGGAGACCGCGGTAGGGCGCGGGCGGCAGAAACGCTCGTGGGCGAGCTCTGCGAACACTCGGTCCGAATCCGAGCTCGTTTGTCCGCCCTTTGTGAGGCGGAGGAAGCCCAATCGAGTACGGGCGGCTCCTCCGTCGCTGTGTGGGTGCGATGACCCGCTCTGATTAGGGCAATGCTTGCCGCCTGCTCCGCTGGTAGAGGAGGGCCGGCTGACAGCGCGTCCAAAGCCTCGCCGATTGCCGCGTTGGCGCAGCTGTCGAAGAAGGCATAGCACCCAATGCGGAGGTACTCGTCGTACCCCGCTTGAGATTTTCTGTCGTTGAGGAAACGCGCCGTGTCGTCCGTTAGCGTCTAGAGGCGGGGTTAGTCAATGTTGCGGGGAGGGGGGGGGCGTTCCAGGCCGGCAGAGATGACTTTTCCGTAGGTGGCAAAGTCGACGAACTCGGGCTCGTGAAGCTCGGGGTCGTCGTTCAGGAGGTCGATAGGTGGCTCATGGGCCGCCTAACCACCCTCCGTCGCAATGGTCGCGTCACGGGGAATGGACTACTGCTGATGCGTGGGCACATGTGGGCTTGTCAAACGTTGAAGTTGTGTGAGTAAGGCGGTGTTAGACGCATGAACATGCTCATAAATCCAGAGTTCGAGGGCCGAGACTGCGATTTGAATCTGTTCGGAGGTACGTTGTTAATGGACAAAGGGCAGAGCGTCGACTCTAGGGGCGGAGATAGACTGCTCAGGCTGCATGTTGTTAGACGGCGAGCTATAACGTGGGAAGTGTCTCGTGACGCTCGAGTGCGCATGAGACGATGTAAACTAACACACTGCTCGACTACGAGAGTCGAGAGTGCAATTGCGCGAGCCATATGGGCGAGCGTAAAGCAGAGAGTGCCAGTGCTCGGGGATTGCACCGGCTTATGGAGTTGCCGTTAGCTATTGCTCTTGGCGGCATGGCATGGGGCGTTGCGCTAGGCGCTTCCTCAGTCCTCGAGGGTTACCTCGAGGACTAGGCAAGACGCACCGCTTTTACAATAACGCTTTACCGTTCAAGTGTGCGTTCTGTCACATATGTAAGTCAGTTTTGCAAACCTCTAGATTTAAAACAATCTGACTAAATAAGAAGTTCACCTAACAGTCCGCTTCAAGCTGTGTACCGGTAAGTGACAAGCGTAGAGGGAAACCCTAACTACCCCGCATTCTCATGTAGCCCTAACCCCTCACCGTACCCCCAAGTCATTACTAGATCAACAGATCCGAAACCAGAGGAAAGCTGAGCGGTATAATACCATCCCCGGATTCAATCCATCCCCGGATAGTACCCCTACGCTGCCCCCAAGACACCACTACACTCCTCCACAAAAGTCCGGATAAGATCTCGCACCTTTGCAAGTAAAAACTGTAACAATGCGTCGATTTTATTGACAAAACTCCTAAAATCCTAGGCAATGCTTTTGCGCGCAAGATAGAATGCGCCGACAACTACGAGGGCCGAATTCGAGCACTGCCGGGCTTGTGCACTTGGGTTATCGCGTCCGCACCCGTGCGGCACGCTCGTTCAAACAGTCGATGTGCGGGTTAGACGAAAAGAGCAACGGGCGCACAACGCCGCAATATGGATGATGGTGCGACGGTCGCGCAAATATAGTGCATAGGCGACGGAGGGAGGAGGTGTCGGGCAAGCCGTTGTGGGGGAAACGCACGAAATCGCGTATGTAGACTTACCACCGATATGCGCGCAACCCAAGGGCAAGCCGCTTTCGGCCACAATGTTCAAACGATCATAACTTACTCAAATACGGTCAAACGTTTTTGAAAAAGGTACCGTTTGACGCGTGTATTTAATGCGCGTCGAACGCACCTACTCCGGAGTTCATACACCCACTTATATTATTTCTGTTAATTATTTTTATTTACAAATTATTCCTGCAAAGCTGAGCCGCAGTACCAAGCAACACCCATCGAATTCGGCTCACCTCATGAGGCGATTTGTGCGGGGTTTGTCGATATATGTTTACCACTTCTTCATTCCTATTGACCTCCGAGCCTAATTCCCGACGCGTGCCACGCGTGGGGCGGGTGTTGTTGGCACAAGCACATACCCAAGCATTCCAAACACCACCGTCAACTAAGCCTCCGCATCACCCCAAAAAATTAAAGATCAAGCATCAAGTGCAATGCATCAAAAAATGATGCATAAAAATTTTAATTCAACTGGTAATTCATGGACGCATTGATTATATAAGCCACTAATTCATGGACGCATTGATTATATAAGCCATTAATTCATGGACGCATTGATTTAATGGGGCACTAATTCATGGACGCATTGATTATATAGGCCACTAATTCATGGATACATTGATTAAATGGGGCAGTAATTCAAGGACGCATTGATTAAATGGGCCACTAATTCATGGATGCATTGATTAAATGGGGCACTAATTCGTGGACGCATTGATTAAATTGAGCACTAATTCATGGACGCATTGATGCGGATGATGCAGGGCGAATACATGGATGCATCTTGCGCATCGGTATGTTGGCAAAATTCATATTCTGGGTGGATGTTTTCAATTACATAAGTTTGTCTAGAAAACTAAAATGAGTTGGATATTGTATGGGACGTCCCATACAAGTTTGTTAAAATTTAGTCCATTGTTTTGGTTCCCTCCCCCTCTTGACAACGGCCGCCTAGACTGGCCCGCCCACGAGTATAACCCTCTCCAGGTTGTGAGTTTAACCCTCTCCATGTTGTCTTGGCTGCAACGGAGTGACCCGCCGACTAGCCGCTCAATTGGGATCATCGGGAACATATATATGATGAGGATACTAATAATGAACAAACCAAAATCCATGTCGAAATTTGTAATATGCGGAGTATGCATGTACTGTCAATTCGTCACGTGCGATAAAGTAGATGCATAGATTAAATTTGATTAGACGCATATACATATTTCGACATTGTGCAGTATGCATTTGCATATTATGAAATGTTCGTGCGCATTGTGCAGCTTGTTTGTAAAAACATGACGCATTCGCGTACAAATTCAGTGCGTTAAAAGCTTGTAGATCTATTAGACTACACCGGTACACCCCTTATGCTACATTCTCAAATACCATGAGAGACACCTCTAGCGATCCCTCTGATGTCGATTTTTGCGCGTCCCCGTGCTTCTTGCCTGCAGCACTGAACAAACTCAACTCCAGCAGACGATGCAAGCAATGCAAAACATCGACGAGCCATCCTGGCTACATCGGGATAGCGCCAAGAATGTACCCTCCACCACTCCAATACGTCGAACGCAATCCCGTCTGGATTGTTTTGCCGCACTTGTGGCAAGGCTAGGTATTCATCAAGCTCCGCTGTCGCGCTGAGAATCCCTTTTTCCTCCCCCAACCCAGACGGAGTCTCGTCAACTTCGTCCTCTGCAGTGCAGTCACATTTCAAAATTTCACAATTCACATCATAACTGAAAGATGAAAGGTGATGAAGGATGAAAGAATTGAATTTCAATTACCGCAGTGACTATTGTTCATTAAGACATACGCGAGTTAATCACGCAATGAATTGACGTGAGCTTGTTAATTAAACTCTACTTCATACAATTGCATAACGTAGTCACGTGCAGCGCGAAGCAGCTCCATCATATTGGCCAGTCCGCCCGTCCTCTTAAAGGCGGTGGGTCTGTGGCCGCCTTTGGCTGAGCTTCCACCGACGGGTTAGATGTATTTTTTTCAAGTGCCCAATCAGCAGCAAACACAGCTCGCGTGTAGCCATAAGCTTTCTCCCGCATCTTCCTGTCAGCCGTCGGAAAGTCGAAAATTTTCCACCTACACATACGAATGGTATAAACAAAAACAAATTACATCATGTCAAACCAACACTAACAAATACATATAAAGAACAATATAAACCCATATAAACATAGGGCATACCTTGCGTCCAATGTGGTTGCAATTAGTAAACCACATTGGTGCCCTTGTCGGTCGGACAAGAGGCGCCTTTGCACGGCTTCCTTGAAGGCTTCCCTCACTTTCGCCACTGCTGGTAGAATGGCCGGAGACTACAAACAACAAACATATCGATTTCAGTCGGGTGGTGAAACAATGCTGTCACACAAGAAGCATAGCAACAATATTTACCTTAATCTTTTGGATCTGTCCATCAATCACGGCAACTGCATGATTGTAACTGTCCAAACAAGTCAGCAAAGTCCCAAAGACCGGCATGACATGGCTGATTGTTGGACGAGTTGTAGCCTCCATGGTCGCCATAACCTCTAAGCAACATCCCAGCACCACCCCCTAAAGTGCAATTGCAAGTAAGATATTAAAACACACATCATACGGCATTGAGATTCAGGCGCAGTGTGGAAGCAAACAACACTCACCAGCTGAAAACAAATGTCCACCTCGTCATCCGACATCGAGTGGTCCTTGAAGGTTGAGCCGTCCTCGTTGACCGCGCAGCCTTGAGGGAAGTCCTTGTTGTACCTCTTCAGAGCTGCTCGATTGGCCCCAATCCATTGGAACTGGGGAATGACACCTCCCCATCTTGTCGAAGAAGAACGTGGGGGCTTGGAAACCTGCAGCTTCAAATGTTCTTGAATCTCCTTCATCTTCAGCCAGCCCTTGGAGGAACGGTGGAGATGCGCTGCCATACCCCTCACCTTCGTTTACAAGAACGCATATGTGCTCAACGTTTGACAAACACTTCGTCATCAAGCACAAGCTAGATTACCAGCAAACTAGTACCTTCTTCGTCAAAGTGAACGCAACATCGTCCTTCAGCGCATCCATCAGCGCATTCTGAAGCCGATGGCGGACACACGGCGCTCCCTCGAACTTGATGAAGGCCTAAACATAATGTCGGAAACCATTTCAGCAAAAAATCATAAGCGTTTTTTAGACATTCGACAGTCAAAAAGCGTGGGACTCACCTTCAACATGTTGTTGCCTTCATCTGTTGTAACCCCGAGGATCTCTTGACCCACGGTGTCTGCAGGATTTGGATGATAATCCCCAATCCCAAAGCGCACGAGTGCTTTTTTCGACAACATCATGATATTTTCAGCAGTGTGCAACACCTAATATAAGGAATGGAGCAGAATTTAGCAAGGCATATGTTAATTACTGAGATCATCAATCAAATGATCCGTACTAAAATGAAAAGCAAATTCTTTGCTACCATACATACCTCGCTGAAGGGCTCACACATCAGCAGTTTCTCATGTAGCACGAAAGAGCTGTCAACCCAGTAGCCCAACACGCCTAGCAGTGAGATGCCGTGTCCTCCCCATGTGTCGGCTGCAAGGCAGGGTCCGACACCCAATTCCTTCTGATTTAAGGCGATTGAGTCCTGCACGTCATGGGAAACGATTAAAAAAGAAAAAACATTCTGATAACAAAGACGTGTCGGAGACATGCAAGGTAAACGTACCTTAATATCAGTCAGTGATTCGATAGCAAGTGCATGGATATCCTTGATGACTGTGGCAGTCATCGGCGGAGAGTATCGTTCCCCGCTGATAGCAGCGATATAGGTCCGAAAACGTGTGTATTTTTCGGGCATCGAAAACGGCCTATTCGACTTCGCTACCCACGTCGCACATATCCGATGAAGATAGTTGCGTTGCTCAGCCGGCAGTGGCATAACCCGAGAGGTTTCGACCTTAGCTACAGATTTGGCGCCTCTTAGAGCTTCTTCAAGTGTTACCTATATTGAAAAACAGCGCGCAAATATTTTCGAAATGCGGGTTTGACACGACAAAGCGTAGACGGGGTCGAGGATAAAGTATGTAACGACACGGGTCGTCAAAGAGAGAAACTCAAAGCAAGAGCCCTGAAAAAGTTGGCAAAATTCAAAAAATAACATACCTTGTGGTCGGCCACCGCGGTCTTGACGAGTTGAGAGCCATGCAGTCGAAGCAAATGGTTCCGCAGGTTGGTGGTGTTGCATGCCGACAATATCGTGTGGCAGTAGTTACACTTCGAGACCTTTACACCCTTACCCGTCAAGTACTTCGGTCCGAAGTGTGACCAAACACTTGATACACGGGCGTGCTTCACCTCTATTCTCCCGTCCTCGTCCGCGTCGACGGTGATGGGAGCGCCGGATAGCGAAACGCCTTCGCCGAATGAAGCGCTAGACTTCGACATGCTAGTCAACGAAAGTGGGACAGCGACGGAAGCATATTCCTCAGCTGCGTCTCTAGATGCTCCATCGTCGTCATCACATGAGCGTGACTTCAGGTAGGCATGTATCACAGCTTGGCTTGCAGGATCTTGCAGGTGGGAAGCAGGCTCGAGCGTATCGCTTCCGCTCGGCAGGCCTTCCCAACGAATCTGGTAGTGGGGGACCCCCAAAGGGAAAACCTCAGCCAACACAACTCCAACCACATAAGAATCCTTACCAGCGTGAGCATCGAAGTGACTAGTAGGGGTGCGCAGTGGGCCTTCGGAAGCGCCTTGGGGTTTCAGTGATTGTTGTTGAGGCAAAGTTTGTCGGGGGCGGCCACGTTTCCGCATTGTCGCAGCTTTTTCGAAAACAAACCGCGGTTGTAGGGACTGTGTGGCGACGGCTAACGGGGGAATAATGATGGTTTGACCATGGTTGTGCAGAATTTGTATTAAACGCCGTCGCAACGCCCGACAATTCTCGCCCTCGATGTAATTCAAACTCGTTATTATCAGTATGACCACAGATTTGGCGAGGCGCGTACATTCGGCGGGTGAAGCGTAATAGTATAGTGTGAGTGTATTGTAAAACAACAAACATTCGCAATCCAAGTTTGGCTCAAATGTGACCGTTAATAATTTGAAACTCACGCACATCGGACGGTGCAATTGGCTTGCAAGACATGCCGTAGTCCACGTGTGACAAACGTCAATGTACGTCGACCACAGGTGAGTGAGGTGACAGGTCGCGTCTGTGGAGTCAACGCCCATTTCAAAATTCAAATCATCGTCGATTAAACGCGTATGACTCAACTACGGGTTACCGTAGCTTTAGACGCGTGAGAAGCAGTAAACTTTCAACGGCATTTCTCACATCCGTACCATGTACTTAGTACATCTATTAAATGTGTACGTGAAAGAATGATATACAAATTATCGCTAATTGAATATAATAAATTAGATGCATCGATGCGGTCGATGTTCCATAAATGTACAGGTAATTCGTTGTGCATTGATTATATAGGCCACAAATTCATGGACGCATAGACTATATATAGACTTGCCCTCTTGTTTCCCCTCCCACTTTCCCTGTCCGTGCTCATCTGGTTCTTCTTGTAAGCAAAATATACGCATAGACTATATAGGCCACTAATTCATGGACGCATTGATTATATGGGGCAGTAATTCATGGACGCATTGATTATATAGGCCACTAATTCATGGACGCATTGACTAAGTGGGGCACTAATTCATGGACGCATTGATTAAATGGGCCACTAATTCATGGATGCATTGATTAAATGGGGCACTAATTCGTGGACGCATTGATTAAATTGAGCACTAATGCATGGACGCATTGATGCGGATGATGCGGCAGACGCATCATGATGCAATGAATACATCGATGTTTGATGCGGAGGCTTACCGTCAACGTGATGCGTCCCTAACGGCCAAGTTGGACCTTGCCCCTCCCCTAAGCCAATCGCCCTCGCATGTTTACAACGTGCAGTGTTTATCCAAACCTGCGTCATGTGCGTTTTTGCTCGCTTGCTTTCCAAAATCATCACCCGTGCATGCGGTGTGAACTTCCGTGCTCTATTCACACACCCGCAAACCAAACCTCGCGCATTGAACACGACACCCACGCCTCCAAAACCCCTCCAAAAGTCCCCAAAAATACCGTTATGTGGAACACGGAGTAATATGTAGCTTGGTATGAGCGCTTGAGCAATACCCAAGCGTGGCGCTCAGAACGACGTGTGTAGTGCATACAATTTCATGGGAATTTATAGGCTTAATTCGACAAGCTCCACCGACAACACCCGCTTTAAGCTGAGGTCTAACCGCCCCGGATGACGGCTTACTTCTTGCTTCTCGGCTCTCCTACAATTGGGTTGTACTCAGGTATCGTCGTGCTTGACGTGGTGAGAGGGGAGCGTGTTCATGACTAGCTTGAGTTTAACATGATGCATGTCCAGACTTTTGTGGAGGAGTGTAGATCCACAGATCCGCGGAACCCCTGGACAGCTTATCGGTATAATACCATCCCCGGATTGAATACAATCCCCGGATAATCCTTAATACCATCCCCGATATGATACCATTCGGTGTGCGATAATAATGGCTTTTTCCACACCAGGGCAATAAAATAGCGGCTCGTTCAGGGCGATCCCAATGCCGCTGCTAGCCGCGACAATCGCTCCGTTGTACCTGTAGGCAGTTGAGCGAGCCAGGTATATTACTTGCTTTTTATGACTGTCATCGACTCCCTGTTGCTGGTCGCGTAAGGATTACTTGTCACTCAACAGCACCTACGAAACGCCGGGCCAGTAAGGAAAGATTTCTCAGATAGATATACGCGTGCATACCCCGCGGCCTCCTACACTGGTACAGTACACGCCTATCCTCTTCGCAGCCGCCTTCACCGGCATCAGTCAGCAGTGCTTAACCTTCCAGCTTTATGATCACCAACCACCGCAATGCACCCGCCTAGCCGCTATGCCTTTATCGCTGCCCAAGCTTGAGAAAATGACGAAAGGACTAATAGAGAGCGCCTGGCTACACCAACCACTGAGACTGCCACAGTCTGTGCTCGCAGTATTCCTTCGCATCGTCCACCGTCGCAGCGGTGCTGCCAGAAACGACACAGAGCGTCGGATCATCAGCGCCGAGCACCTTCAGAGGTGGAGCTGGAGACGGGCTATAAGTAGCGTGGTCAGTCGCAGGGTTAACACTTATCGACGTGGCGGAATCTGATCCTGGGCCTGGTAGACCTTGATGAGCGACAACGAGCCGGAGGGGCGGCTAAGGACGGACCAAGAGCGGTCGTTTCAAGATGCGCAGCGACTCCCGAAAGAAATCAACGAAAAGAATAAGCAGGCGGCGTTAGACGCCTGCACAGCTGAGCACGCGGATCTACTTCAGTGTTATATGGATAGGAAGCCTTATTGGGAGTGCCACGAGTTATCAAAGACGTTTTGGGCGTGCTACACCAAGAACCGAGGATTCGGCAGGACGGTCGTCGCTTCGTGGCTGTCTAAACCTCTCGAAATGTTCGAATCCAGGAACAAGGCAGAGAACACGGACGAGGATACGTAATGCGAGACGCTCTTTCATGCAGTGCTTGCCTTCCTTGGTGACTCTTCCCTGCTGACGAAGAGATAGAGGGAACGAAAGGCTAGGCGACGGAAACGGTGTTGACTTTAATTCTTCCGTTTTTCATAATTTGACATTATAAGGTATTATTGACTCCAGTAAGACATTTTGTTTTTGGATATCATATCAGATATACTTATATATACGGGTAGAATGTTTCTCATGGGATTTGAGCCTCATGAGCAATGCCCTGAAAATGAGCCCAGGGTTGTCTCAAGGGGTTCCCCTAACAGGGCTTTGCGCTATCATTGCGCATATTGGTTCGTCTCTCTTCTGAGGAACGCGTAGACAAAATATGTTGGAACGTTTCTGTGAATGAACCGAACTCTGCTGTGTACCTTCCGAACGAATTTGCCAATTGAGTAAAAGAATTAAGCGAACGGAAGAAAAGCGGGGAAGGGTGACTAGAGGGTAAGTACAGCGGTAAAGCATACACAGCGGTAAGCTAGCGATAAATGTAATTCTGCGTACGGCACGGACGTGAGTAGCTCCAAGCGAAGGTGGCAAAGTCATGTGCGTTTGATGCGGTAGAGTTCAGTGTGAAGGTCGAAAAAAATGAAAATGTGCGGGCGACCTCCAAACCGTGTTCAAGCAAATTCAAGCAATGTTGTCATCTTGTTTTGACATAAGCATGTGATGGGATTAATTCAGTGTCGTGAAAAATGAAGGTTTGTGTGTCTGACATGTAAAAAGCTAAAAGCAAAGGTGAGTATGATACGAAACGTAAGCTACCTTCAAAGACCCCATTGCCATGCATTCGAGATTAAATGTATTGAATATTCTGTAAATTGTATCCTTCTGCGCGAGAGACACACTGGCCATGCATCACATCCTCCGCGTTTGCGACCTTGACGTTGTGTTTGCAAACCTCAGCTTAGGAGCATCCATAAAATATTAGAACACAAAAACTCTTTTATTGAGTCTCTAGTAGTGAACATAACAAAGTCTTGGGCGGAACTCAATGCACGTAAAGTAAGTATTTCAAATAACATTTCGCGAAGACACTTTCGCTTGTCGTCGTCCCCCTTTCATCATATCTGGGTAACATACATACAAAACTATAGACACATGGACAAAAGAAAAGACAAGACAAAATCTTGTCACCCTTGGTCTCTGTTTTATTCTTATATGTTTCATTCCACCGTTATTTTACGAAACAACTATCTACACTCGTCCCATAATCCCATAAAGTCCTTTACTTGGGGCACGCATTTTATTACCCGCCACAAACTGCCCCGATGGCCATGCAACTCAATTGGGGGTAGAACATTGATTTGCGAACAACACACAACGGCGCATTGTTTAGTGAACTGGACATACACCTCTATCGTCTCGCCGCAATTATTGCTATGTGCAAACACGGATTTGCGGCCCGTATTATGCGGGCCGAAAGTCGCGCATGTGTAGGTTATACACTCCTCTATGCAGTGCACGTAGTGTCGCGGCAAGCATGGAGACTACTCGACAATGAGTTCTCATCACGTTTGCACAATCGCACTAGTATCCGCCGAGTTTGTTGCGCCCGGCCGTCTACATGGCGGCGACACAAAGAATGGCATGTCATGTGCACTAGGTTTGCTTGGCACGTGCGCGCGAGCCAATAAATACAACCAAGAAGCACGGGCTAGGGACCTATTGGGCTTGAGGGGCGGTTGCCTTGCAGTGCAAGCACCCTAGTAGCGCGCGGATCGTTGGCCATTGAAGCTTGCGTATCGCCGGGCGTGAAAAATGGTGGGGAATTTCAAAGGACCCTAGCACGGGCTTTTATTTGGCTTGCGGCAACAAGCACGGCACCATGCCATAATAGGGCATGAAATGGGCAACGCCGTGAAGATAAGAAATATACTGCGCAGATTGTTGAGCGTATTGTTGAAGCGAGTGTGCGAGTACCACTTTTCCACGGGTTGCTACTAGCCCCGAGCGAATATGGCAGACTTTCAAACCCCAAAACCTTTATTAGTAGGTGGTTGTACGAGGGCTTGGATGACATCGGACGGCGGTATTGACGCGAAAACCGGCCGATAGGCATGCCACTTTCACTTTTGCTTTAGAGAAAGGGCTTCCTTGTGCAGCTTATTTTGCTTCAATCGGACACCGTGCGGCAAAGTTAGGGGGGTTTAAGCCTCCCAAGTCCTGTTTTTTCGGCCCGAATCCCACCCATGTCAAGCATCTTCACGGCGCTTGACATCACATTCACGTGCTCCCATGTTCGCGGACAACATGTTGGGATCATAAAAACCGAATGTTGTGTCGCCAATTACGGGAGTATTAACCAGCCAAAATCTAGAAAATCTAAATTCCGTAGCGCCCGAATCAAGGTATGCCCAAAAAGCGAGGATGATGGGTAGCAAACCCTGATTGAATTGAAATTGAAATTGTTTACACCATGTACCGTATGCGCCGGTTTTCACCAAAAAGCCGTATGCGCCGGCTGCTATCTTTGGGCCCTCCCAACTATGCCATACAGGGAACTTACAAGTCAGGGCTAGACCGTGAACCTGCTATGTCCAACCTCTCCAAGGGTGGTCGAGGGTTTTACTCCCCCCCGGGGAGGTTCTGATGCGGGTTGGTGGAGGTGTGCATTCAGGGGCGTGCGTATGGGCAATGTGCGGAGGCGCGGCGGGAGGTCATACGGGATTTGATGCGGTATATGAGTAGGAGGTGATGTAGCCATTGGACAGTATGCGTGTGGAGATGTGCAAGGATGCGAGACGTGTCGAGACGTGCTTTGGAGACGAGTTTATTAGGAGGGTCGGTGCGGGCGGTGAGAAGGGAGGTGAGACTCAAGATGGTGGAGGAGTGCGGTGTACCTGTGCGGCTCATGACAATGGGAAGGATGTCAACCAATGTGCCTGGCCAGTGGCTTCTGATGGCGTTTGTAAGGGGTGTGTATTTGGCACGGATGAGGTCAGCTGTGTGGGAGAGGTTATTGTCTGTGCAGTACTTCCATTCCCCTATCTGAATCTTTTTTATGGATGCGTAACGTCGGCGACCGTTTGAGTGACCAACGAATCGAGGTTCGAGGATGCGGATGAAGTCAGGTTTGTGTGCGGGGGGACGTAGCGTTGGGGGGGAGAATCTCAGGAGGGAGGACGGCGGGACACGAGGTTAGGGAATCGGGCGAGAGACCTTCGTCAGCAGCAACAAGGCGGGTGGGCATGTGGGTGGGGTGAGGTGGGTGGCAGTCGAGTGGAGTGTGGGCAGGGGTGGGGGAAGCAAATGATTTTATGGGTTTGTTACCGAAGTCAGCAGTGATGGTTTCCCAGCATCCTCCGTTGTGGCGTTCCAGTAGGGAGAGAAGGAGTTGTAGCGCGCTGTTGTGTCGGTCTTGTCTTAGGCCAGACATGGTGGGGCAGTTACCGGCCAGGTGGCCGTTGCTAGTGAATTGGCCACATAGGGGGCAGCGCAGGGTGGGGTTATGAGTAAGAAGGCGGGTGTTGTGGACTCCCCACATGAATTCTTGCTTGTGTGTGAACTGGATATTTGTGAGGGTTGAGTGTTTTTTGTGGAAAGATAAATCGGCGCCGTCCTCCGCGGCGCGGGCGACGAGGGCACCGTGTTTGGTGATTTGCGAGAGGGGTGTGTGTGTGTGTTTGGTGTTGTAGGTGTGTGCGTCGGCTTTGAGGTTGGTGTATATGTAGGGTAATGGGTCCCCTAGGGTCTGTGGAATGAGGGTGTATGGCCAGGTCTAGTGGCCTATCGTGACCTCTGAACCTATGGTGTATGTAGTGTCGGGTGGGTGACCATCCGCGACTTGGTTGGCGAGGGTGTCTGCTAGGTCGTTACCTAGGGAGTGGTTGTGTGCTTTGATTTTACCGAGGTGTGTATGGATGCCTGCGTCGCAGCGGGTTTTAAGGGTGTGTGTGATGGATAGGAGAGTGTCGCGGTGGATGTTGTGTCTGTAAGCGGAAGGGCAGTTTAAGTATCCTTGTATGAGGCGGAGGGAGCACGCACTGTCTGTGAGGAGGAGGGTGCGGCGAAGTTGGAGGCCTATATCTATGCCAACTAATTAAGCGCGATTTATTGTGTGGGAGGGAGGGGTAGAGGTCACCAGGATTTTGAGTTTGGTGTCCGAGGCGGGGTGGGTAGTTGCTGCTCCGAGGGGGGACGAACTTCCTTTTTCGAGCCGTCTGTGTAGACAAAGTCCTGCCAAATCCAAGCAAGAGTACCTATGGTGGGGGGTATGTTAGATGGAGTCGATCCGGGAGGGGGTATGTGATGGGGTGAGTTGGGTTTGGGGGGAGGTGGTATATGCCTGTTGAGTGGGGTGAGTAAGTGTCGAAGAGGTGGGGAGGAGGGGGGGTGATGGCGGGGTTGGGGAGGTGAGTGTCGTAGATAGATTCGAGAGTGTTGTGAAGTGCGGTCATGGCTGTGGGTGACGGGAGGGTGGAGAGTGCGAGGGGGTTGGCGACGAGGTATATGTCGACCATCTAGCGTGTGCCGAATGGGGTCGGGGTGGGTGCGCCCGTGTGTTGGTCGGGGGGTAGGAAGGTGTTTGCGTCATTGGGGAGGGTGTAAAGGTGGTGGGTGTATGGGGAGTTGATATATTTGGAGTGGCGGTAGGGTGTGTGTTCCCATCGGGGGAGGATGAGGATGGTTGCGCTGGGTGTGTGAGGGGCTGTGAGGTGTGCGCTGGTGATTGCGTGTTCCATGGCGCGGCGCATGCATTCGTGGTCGTATTCGGGGTTCGCGATGTTGGTGCCTTGCCATGTGTGTGGGTCATTGCTGCCACTAGATGAGAAGACGATGTCTTCGGGGTAGAGGGAGTGGTAGGTGTGGGAGTAAAGGGATTTATTGAGGGGGTCGGAGTAGGGTTCTGTCTGTATGTGGCATGTGTGGCGGGGAGCTATGAGTAGGTCTTCTCTAGTGGCCCTCTGTTACGGGTGGTGGTGGCGGGTGTGGGTGAGTGGATTTCTGAGCGAGTACCTAGGCGAGTGAGGAGGTGGTAGACCTCCTCTTCGAACGTATGCTGCGAGAGGTCGGGGCGGAAGAGTTGGTAGAGGTGGCGGACGCGGGGGCCGTTAAGGGTGGTAACCGCGCGGCCGTCGGGAGTGCAGAGTACGGTGGTGTCGTGGAGTGATGGGTGTGCGTGGATGGCGAATTTACCGGTAGGGAGCATGTCGAGGTCGGGGTTAATGGGGTCATGGTTGAATGTGATTAGGGGGTGTGACTAGGGAGGGGGTCCGGGTTCTGGCAAGATGGGTGTGGTGGAGGGTACAAAGCCGGAGTTAAATGCCGTGAGGGCGGTGGGGCCGGAGGGGGTCTCACTGATGGTGTCGTGTAGTTGTAGGCATGGGGCCCACTGGACCTCGTGGAGGTGGGTGAGGTCGTGTTGTTGGCCGCGAGCACACCACTCGCACTGCCATGTGGCGGGTCCCTGAGCTGGGCGGCATTGGGAATGTATGGCAAAGTGCGGGCATGTGCAGCAGGTGGAGGTGGGTTCTGTGTGCAGTGGGTCATGACATATGGAGCAGGCGGTGGGGGAGGGGGTGGGGAGGCATACCGATGTGGGGGTGGAGGAGATGAGGCGGAAGCCGTCGTCGAGTTGTAACTGAATGTCCCATTCCGTGAGGTATTCCGGGGCCCATTCAACCATGTATTGCGTTTGGCCGTATTTTGTGTCCTTGTGTTTGGAGATGATGCGTGTAACGTCGCAGGGGGGGTAGTGGTGGTCTGAGGGGGTGAGGTATTCTGTGTCTAAGTGTGTGGTGGGTGCGGTGGGGGTGGGGTGTGTGGTGCGGGAGGTGTAGATGCCGGATGAGAGGGTGGGGGGTGAGCGAGGGAGGTGTAGGGAGAAGAGGGGAATCCATGAGGGGTGTATAGTGGTGGGGGGGGATGCTTGGTTGGTAGTGAGGCTTGTGAGGGGGAGGCGGTTGTGGATAGTATCGAGGGGTTCGGTGAGGATTGCGGCGAGGAGGCGGATGGGAACTGAGAGTAGGGTGGTGGACCCCGTGAGTGTGGTGATGGATTTGCATGATTTGAGGATGAAGGAGGATGAGGTGGCTCTGAGGAGGACTTGTGGCCACGTGGTGATGTTATTTTTCCAGAGGGGGGTGAGGCGGGGGAAGAGGGAGGCGTGTGTTTTGCGGGGAGAGAAATCGCAGTAGGCTTGCTTATATGTGTGAGGGTCGGTGATGTTGTGGGCTTTGTCCCGGAGTGAGGCGAGGAGGGCGTTGTCTTGGGTGGTGAAGTGGGCGTGGATTGTGGAGGCGATAGGGTTGGTGAGGGAGAGTGGAGGGATGTTGTGGAATAGGGTGCCCGCATCGCGCTGAGCTCTGACTAAGCACTTGAGTGTGGGTGGGGTGTAAGAGGTTGACATGATGGATTCCGAGGGCCAGTGGGAGTACGTGGTGGATAAGGTGCGGATGTGTGCGCGGGCCATGTGGCCTCTGTAGTCTGAGTTCTTCATGATTTTATGTAGGTGGCAGACTGTGAGTTGTGCGGCGTGGGCTTTGAGGGAGGGGAGGCCGTATCCTAGGTCTGAGGTAGGGCGGTGAAGGGCGGTGCGGGGAAGGTTACGTACCGAGGAGACGGCGGAGCGGAGTGCGCGGCAGATTTGTCCTTCCAGAGTGTCGAGTTGGGAGTCGGTGAAGAGGCCGAGCTAGAGGGTGAAATGCTTTCCGATGAGGAGGCCACGGATGACCCCGATTCTGCGGGATTGTGTTAGTGGGGAGGTGGAAAGGGTGGTGATGAGGGATGCAGTGGGACGTTTGAGTTCGTGCCAGTGTTTGGTGAAGGTGAGGGAGGTGTTCAGTTCTACCCGTAGTACTCGGTATGTGTCCTTGGGGCCAATGGAGGGAATGGGGGCCGGGGTGGAGTTTAGGGAGATGAACTGAGTTTGCAGGCGGGATGCGAGGAGGGTAGTGTTGGCGAGGGTGAGGGCGTTGCCTGTGCGCCAAAGGGCGCCGGTGATGCAGCACTTGCGGATGTTGACGGTCATGCCCGTGTAGGCGCTGAAGAGGGAGAGTTTCCAGAGCTGGATGGTCATGTTGGGGGTCGAGCCCGTGGCGAGGCTGAGGTCGTCAGCGAAGCCGTGTCTTGGGTATGTGGCTGTGGGTTCAAGGAAGAGGGTGAATAGAAATGGGGAGAGGGTGTCCCCCTGGAGGGTGCCGCGATTAATGTCGATAGAAGGGGTGGGGCCATGTGGTGTAATATAATCTGTGGTGGAGACCCCGTAGAGGTGTTCGCATGTGTCGACAAAGGTGGGGGGCATACCGAGTTGACGCATGTGTTTGAACATGATGCGGTGGTCTGCGACGTTGAAGGCGCCTTTGAAATCCGCGTACATTACGTAGATGTCTTTGTTGTGGAGTTTTGCGTCCTCCATCGTCATAATGAGGGAGGAGAGGGCGTCGTGGATGCTGCGGTGTTGTCGGAATCCGTCATGTTGGTCGCTGAGAATGCCGTGGGTTTCGGCGTATTTCGAGCCTGCATCTTTGATTAGTGCTGTCCATAATTTAAGGAGGTTGTTCATGAGGGCGATAGGACGGTAGTTATCGAGGAGGGAGGGGTCGCCTTTTTTATGTAGCACGCATGTTGTGCTATGGCACCAATTAGGAGGGGTGTAGGATTTGTGGGCGAGGAGGGATAGGAGAGAGAAGAGGGCGGAGCGGGTCGCCGGCGGTAGGAATTTGATTATTTCATTGGGGATACCATCGAGGCCGGGGGCTTTGCCTGTGCCTAGGGAGTTGAGCGTTTTATCGAAAGTGACTCGGGTAATCATGTCGGCGAGGGTGAGGGAGGGGTCACCGCGGGGTTCGATCGTAAAGTTGTCGGTGTTGTCGGGGAGTTCCCACGGGGGGGTGGGCAGTTCGTGGGGGGTAGCGCGGCCGAGTTCGTTGGCGAAGTGAGAGTGTACCGCGTCAATGACGGCGGAGGGAGAGGATGCGGTGGTTTTATCTGGTCTAGTAATACGATGAAGGGTGGAGGCGGCGCCGGCGGGGGGTAGGAGGCCGCTTTTAATTTTCAATCGGCGATGGGAGAGTTTGGGACAGGTGTCGTAGGCCGTATTGGCTCGGGTTTTTATTTTCTTTATCTTATCTGTGGTGGTGGCGTGAAGGAGCTGGCGTATGCGTGCTTGGCATTGTTGTTTGATGGCGACATGGGAGAGAAGTTCAGTTGTGTTTAAGAGGGCTTGGGCGGAGGGGAGGGGGCCGTTGTTCTTACTGCATTTGCGGAGTTTGAGGATGTGAGTGCGTGTTGTCTTTCTAAGCCATGTAGGGTCAAGGGACGCTTGGGGTGGGCGGGGTTTTTTGGCTGAGAGAAGAGGCCAAATTGTGGCTGCGTGGTCCATGTGTTGGGAGAGGAGTGCAGTGAATTGTGAGGCAAGGGTGTCGAGGGTGTCGGTGGAGGCCGAGGTGTGCGACGTGTTCAGGATTTCTGCGTGGAGGGCGGCCGTTTGGTTGATGAGGTCAGGGGTGCTGGATTGGTACGCTTTTATGTGGTCGAGTGTGAGAGGAAGTCGGAAGTTGAGTTTGCGTGTCGTGTGATGTGTGTGGGGGTGGGTATGGGGAGGGGGGGGATGCGCCATGAGGGAGAAAGGGGTGGGAATGACGAGGTGGATTGCGGAGTGGTCAATAAAGTGGGAGGGGGAGGGGAATATCGAGCAAGAGGAAGGTGGGAGGGTGTGAGGAGAAGGGGGCGTGGTGAGCCAGTGGTCAAGGCAGCCTCCGCTGCGGGGGAAGGTAGGGATGGGGTTGTGGAGGGGTTGGAGGTGGGATTTGAGTAGGGAGGTGAGGGCAGGGTGACCTGTACCTGTGGTGGTGGTCGATTGGAAGTCCCCTCCCAAGAGGTTGCGGTGTTGCGGGTGGTCGTCAGCTAGGCGGAGGCCCCATGCTGCAACTTCTGCATATAGGCGGGTCAGTTGGGGGGTGTAGACCTGGGGCATGTAAGTACATATAAGGAGGTAAGGGGTGCCTGAGTGGGGAACGATTTTTAGTCCGGCGATATGGGGGATGAGGTGGGGGGCGGGGTTAGGACAGAGGCAGATTGGAATGAGGCTCTGCGGACCGCGAAGAGAACGCCTGCGTTGGGTAGGGGCACAGGTGAGTAGCAAGGTCGGGAGCTTTTGAGGTGGTATTGGGGGAGAGCTATGCGCCAACGAGATTTGTGGGTGTCGTGGTTGGTTTCGGTGAGGATGAGGACGTCCGGACGGTGCGAGGTGGAGAGGTGTTCAACATCCATAATGGAGGTGTGGAGGCCGCGGGTGTTGAGGGTGATGATGTGTAGTGGTTGGGATGTGTGGTGTGGGAGGATGGGGGAGGGGAGGGAGGGGGTGGTGCTGGGGGGGTCGTCGGGGGGGCGTTCGACGGGCGGTGGTTGGAAGGGAGGGGAGGGGAGAGGAGGGGAGGGGGGGAGGGGGGTGGGGAGGGGGGGGAGTCGAGGGGGGGTGGAGGGCGTCAAGAAGGTGGGGGCGTCCCTGTGGGAGGGGGGCGGAGTGGAAGGTGTGGTTCCAGAGGAGAGTGTGGAGGGAGTATACCGAGGACCGGGGGTCGAAGGAGGGGGGTTGTATGGTTGGTCCGGGGGGGCTGTTGCGATGAAGCAGGTATGGAGGAGGGTATGGGTTCCGCACGACCATTCCCCGTCGGAGTCGTGTTGGCGAGGTGGGTTGAGGGAGCGTAGGATTCCGACGGGAGGGGGGGTGGAGGAGTTCATGTCTGAGAGAAGAGTGAGAGAGCGGGCGAGGAGGTCGGGCGGAGGAGGGTGATGAAGAGAGTCAATCCATGTGGCTGAGGTGTGAGTGAGGTGAAGGAGGCCGAAGTGAGAGTGTTGCCATGTGAGGACTAGGAGAGAGTGGTTAGGCGTCCCCGGACGGGGGGGGGAGCCGCGGTTGGCGAGGTTAGTCCATTGGCTGGGGTACTGGGAGTTGTGGTGGTGGTTATCTACTTCGTTGTTGGTGATAACTGTGTACGAGGTGGTGGGAGTAGAGTGGAGTTTGGTTATTGTGGTAGCGAGGCAGTATAGATTAGAGAGGCCCTGATATTGTCCCCATTGGAAGGAGAGGACCGCTGAGGTATCTAGGTAGCCGATGGGGGTGGGGAGGCCGTATTCTAGGTTGAGGTCGAACAGGTAATTATGTACAATTATGCAACAGGTGCGGGG
>JAPMLY010000550.1:0-57500 GCA_026401115.1 Tetraselmis chui
GTTGCAGCGAGGGGCAGTGCGGCTTTGTGGGTTGTGGAGTATGCGTCTGTTATGGCGTTTTTCAAGTCAACTGGAGTTATGTGCCTCTTTCATTTGGTCAATCATACATAATTTTACATAGTTTTTTCTTGTGACGGTTCATTAATTCGTTTTCCCACTCAATTTATGTATGGGTCCAAACGACGTGGAGGGATTGGTCGGCGCCAATGGAGTTGCATGCATGCCGCTATGGTATTGCAAATTGTTGATTTGGTGGTTGGTTGAGTTTGTTGTTATATTTTTGTAAGCGTCGTTCCAAATTGCGACATCGATGGCGTGCTCGCTTGGGTTGCAGCCAAGGGCCGTGCGAGTTTTGAGAGATGGACGTTGGTTTGAAAATGTGCTCTCTCGCGTGAACAGATTAACTGCGTTCTTTTTGTTATGCTCAATTGGCGAATATGTCATTATTGTAGCCTATCTATCATTTCTAAGCCACTTCTCTAGGGTCGGTTTGCGGGCGTGGGAACCGTAGGTATACGTTTGTTCTTACTGCTCTGTTGTGGTGGCGCTTGTTATTGTGATGAGAAGGTGAGGGAGGCGTACACCGAGCCACCGGGGGACGTTGTGGAGGGTGGCAAGCGTCGCCGGATGGCGGAGCATGATTACGCCGGCGCGGATGAGAGGGCGCCGCCCGGCGGGGGTGGTGGGCAGGGGCGCAGTCGCGAGCCGCGTCGGAGGTACCACTGAGCAACATTTGGAAGTCAAGACGGCGAAGAAGGAGAAGAAAACTGACGACAGAAACCATGGGAATGGGTGTGGAGGAAGTAGCTGTGGGTGCTGTGGGGGGGGGGGGGGGGGGGGGGGGGGGGGGCTCACTCGGGTTCCATTGTTGAAGATGTGAGTGTCATGAACTACCACGGCAATCCAAATGTTGAGGATCCCTCTGCCTCGGGAGGATTACTTGTCTACTCCATTCGGCGTGGAGGAGCATGGAGAATGGAGAGTGGTGGTGCACTAGTGTTTTGGGGGTTAGTCCAAGGTTGTCCTCCCGCGTGGTTCGTTTGTAAATCATCCGAAATGTTGTGCGCTGGCCTGACACCGTGTCGTCGTCTTGACGGAACTGGCGAAACTTGCTATCTGCGCTTGATCACCTTTTCTCAACTATTTCATCATTGCAAAACTATATTCAGAAAAAAAACAGATCAGGAAAGGACAGACGAAATTTCAAGCATTGTCTTCATTTTCATAAAGTTTATCGGCTTTCATTTCTCGCGTCTGCTAACTTATGTAATCAAGTTTTAATTCGAATAGCGTCTCAATTCTCTTGCGCCGTTTGACGGGTAATAATTGGGGTTACGGGTACCACTACCCGTTAACGTGCGGATGCCATCACGGTACGTCAATCGCCGTGTCAAGTAAATGTATGTGTCATGTACAGTTCACAATCTAGGCGCGGATGGAGCCGTACTTGACGGGTACCTTGTTCCTACTCGGCAGTAGCACCACTGCTGGCGGACATGCAACATGCAACCACTTCTGGTTACCGATAGCGAGTAGCGGCAGCTCTCCAGAGGATATTTCGTCTGGGAGGTTGGAGTCCTTCGGGATAGGAAATTGCATACCTTTTGAGTGGTAACAGACTTTCCACCCAGTTACGGTGCCGGGACGATAGCGCCAGTTCCCATCGCATCCCCATAGAGTGCGGTTTCCAGCAATCCATTGTCGAAAGCCCTCACTACACCGAGTCGCCGACGGTGTTTCGCGGGGCGTGGCGTAGCGAAATGTTTCCCGAGCCACACCCCAGCGGCGAAGCACTCCTGACACGCCTGATCCAGTTCGCGGAAGACAACGAAGCGGGGCTGCTGTCGGGTTCTCAGACCCTGCGTCTTTCGCCGCGGGCGGTGGAGTACATCGCCGGGCGATTGGCCAGCCTGGACGAACTGCACCGGCTCAAGGTTTACTGTACCCTCCCCCCTTTGACATCAACATCTGTAGCACGACATGGTCACAAAGCACTAGTTGCGTAGTCACGCTACAATCTTACAGATGAAATTTATAACACCAGATTACGGTTCGGTCTGACTGCCGGTAGACCTTGGTACACGGCGCTCAGCCCTTTATCCCGCTCCAAAGCCTCGCCTCGCAGCACTGACAGCTGTCACTAGCACCGGGCCGGACTTGCGCGCCAACTAAGTTTTTCGGACCCTCGGGACTGCTCTCCAAGTCGCAGCTCCGAAGCCAGCAAACTTATTCCCACATCTGCTTCCTAAATATCTACTGTGAGCCGCAGCTGGGCGTCAGTCAGTATTTCGATACATCTCAGTTCGGTGCTGCCGCGGCGGGTGTCGTTTGGGTTCGCGTCGGGTTTGTTCTCGGGCGAGCTGAACTGTTGGAGAGGAACTTCCCGATACCCTTCTTTCATCGTATTGTTGATATCTCCACCATGTGCAGCTGTGTGGAGATCTCGGAACAGTTGCGCGCGGTTTCGGAGGCGTACCGACGAACAGGCCGGCTGCTTAGGCCGTATGCCACCCAACTCTGTCAAACCAGTGGACTCCTGCGTTTCCAAACAGCACTTGTTGAGTAGAAGAATGGGACCAGGGACGTAGACATGCTAGCTGTTGGTGTAGCAGGTGTTTCTCGTAGAGAATACCAAACTATTTTATGACGTACTCATCCCATACTTTCCCTTACATATAGACGCACTCCCTGTCGTCTCAACGGGAAAGTGGGACAAAGCAAACACACATATTACGGTTGGCAGGCTAAGGACCAGGAGATGAGAAGGGTGGGCGGGTGGGTTGCTGGTTTGACGTACGTGAAACGAGATACTATTTCATATAACAAAATGTATATGGGAATTATTATATTGTTCATTATCCATATAATACAGCATATAATGGCAGCGGTGTACTGATAGTTGATATCTTCCCCTCTCCCAACCCCAACTCTACCTTTGTGCTGCAGTCCGCGGCGCCAGTGGAGTTTCTGCGAGGCTGCGTGTCGAACTTGGGCGACTTCAAGCGCCTAGAGCGACTTTCCTTTCTGCGCCGTCTTACTCGCCTAACGGTGGCGCCCTTCTCGGGCAACAAGCGCGACCCTACCCCGCTTCAGGTAAGCAACCCCCCTTGACGCATTGAAAACCCATTTGGCACTCACCTTTAGGACCACCATTGCAATATTGCACAAATCCCCCCCCCCCCCCCACATACATACGCACACACACACGCGCGCGCGCATGCAGGCCCTCATCCGCCCGAGAACACACGATCACGTACAACCATACACACACACACACACACACACATGTGCGCGCAAATACGAAATTTATGTGGAAGGACATAAACACAGGGGTACATGCACACACACATTTTATAAAATGCGAATCTTGCATTATTTTCGCCTTATTTACAAGTGTGTAAGCGTTATTTCAATTGCGTGCAATCGACTGAGTTATCGGTGTTTAAATAATTTGCCTAGCCTATATATACGTTAGAATACTTGGAGAGTTAAGCATATCACATGAACCCTCATCGATATATATTGGGTCGTTATGGGGTTGATGAAAGGGGAGCTGAGTTAACGTCTGGTTTTCTGTGCAGCTGTCGCCCTTCAGCAGCCTGACTGCACTGGAGTTACGCTCCTGTGACCTCGTGTTTTGTGCACCCGCGGGGCTAGATGCCCTGCGTGCCTCCCTCGCGTCCCTCCGCGTCAGCAATTCGCTCGAGGTGCTGTCCCACCTGCTGGCACCACAGCAAAATTCCGCTCACGCCCCCCCACCCCCTATCGGCGGCACCACGGCTGGCGGTCTAGGCGCTGCCGCCGCGTGGCCCTCCCTCACGAGCCTACAGTGCCCCAGCAATGCCATCGCCGCTATGGACTACAGCCTTAGCCTCCTCCCTTCGCTCTCTGAGCTCGACCTGCGCAGGAACCATATCACCACAATCTCTGCCCTCGCCGCCTGCACCTCCCTCACACGCCTCAACCTCGCCTGCAACGGCATCTCCGACTGTCGCCCCCTCGCCGAGTGCCCCAGCCTGCTTGAGGTCGATCTCTCGTGGAACGGGGTCGCGTGCCTGGAGGGTCTGCACCGCCTGCGCGCGCTGCTCCGCCTCGACCTGCGTGGTAACCGGGTGTCCCAGCTCGAAGAGGTCGCCAACGTTGGGGCGCTACCCGTGCTGGCGGAGCTGTTGGTGCAGCGAAACCCCGTGTCCTGCGTATTGGGCTGGCGGATCGGCGTCCTGGCTTGCTTCCAGAGCGGGTAGCCCCCCCCCCCCCCCCCCCCCCCCCCGGCCCTCCTCTCGCATGCAGGAACACACGCACTGGCGCACCGCAAACCCACTCTTCAAACTTGAATACACAAACGGGAGCACACAAACATGGAAGTACATATAAACACACACACACGTATAACCCACCTCCCGTCAAGGGTATAGACGAGCGGGCGCGCAGGAACACACACACACACACGCACACACACACACACACACACACACACACACACACACACACACACACACACACACACACACACACACACACACACACGTGCATGCGCGCACACAGACATAGACACACACACAAACACACGCACACTCACGCGATCGCGCAAAGTTAACTTATTTATACGCGTATGAATAATGCCCCCTCCCCGCAGCACATATATGCACATACATGAATACACTCTGAAAGCGTTTATATTCAAACACAATACCAGATACCCAATTTACCCTTCTACCCTCGAGCACAGGTACGCGTCCACGCGTTTGCGCGCAGAGGAGCGGATTGCCTCGATTCATATTATAACTGGCAGTCATTTTAAACGAATTGTATGATATCAGTTTGGTTGATTTTGGGGTTGACAGAGCAACGGCGGCCTTCTTGTTGTTCTAGGCTAGTAAAAAGGTTTTACGGTCATGTAGATGCCAAGGACGCGTTAGTATGCCCCTCATTACCAGGCATATGATCATGTTGGTTCTGAATCGGTCCGTCTTGTGGATTATAAGTTGCTCTTGAGTTTCAATTGCTGTTCATTTGTAGTGACATTTTCGAAAATGGATGTATTCGTATTGAATAATGACAGTTTATTGTATTCATCGAGAAACAAAATTACCGATTTAGACGAAACAATTCACCTTGCAATAATTAACGGCCTAAGCACGGCAGTCTCGGTGTTACAGAGGGCAAAGTGCCACCGTACATAGCCCCTTTTTATCCCTCTAGGTAGCTTTACATCACTGGCAGCCTATGCACACCGTAGTGTGACGCCAGAACAAAACCGACACTGCAGTACTCTGACCAATGTGGCCGTTGACACCGTAAATGGCTGGCATTCATGAGGCATTGTCATGCAGCTATGAAGATTTTCATAGTGTTTTAGACCAGTTCGGTAGCACGTCGCATTTGTCTTGGTGGTTGTGACTGTTGTCCAAGACATGCTCACGACTGGGCGAACAATATACTGGATACACCAATAGCGTGGCGTATAGTACTCGCACTGGCACACCTGTAACGCGCCCAAAGTAGGCAGTATGCTGCACTTGGCTATCGCCCACGCATTGGATGCCCTCTGACCTCGACGCAGTTCCACGCGGTGGCGCTGGACGGGGAGAAGGCGAGCCGGCAGGAGCTGCGAAAGGTGTCGGCGATGGTGAACAAGCACGTACCGTTGGAGAGCTCGCATGGATCGCATGCCAACCCGCAGCCCTTCCCACGCGCGCAGCAGCCATCATCGGCAGCCGGGCTGCAAAGCCCGAGTAGCAGCTATGAGGAGCAGTCGTTCGGCGTGGGAATGGGGAGCCCAGGGCAAAACCAGTCGCAGGGGAAAAGCCGCGCACGGGTGGTTGAGTTCGACGGTCAGGGTGACACCTCCGCTCTGGAGAAATCCCGGCAGCCAGCCAGCCAAGCGGACGCCACGTCTGGAGGGCAGTCTAACGTGAAGGGTGGGGCGTGGGGTCGACACCAGGTAAGCACACCCACTTGCGTCCAGATGAATGCCTTGCGCATTACGAGCTCTGATTATTGTATAGATACATGCAAAACAATGAACTGGCGCTCACGCGTGACGAGGTTCTTTCTTGGACTAGCGATGTACTTCTGTCGTGAAGCCGCACTAGACGCGCTTATCATACATAAATTGAATTCGTAGCACACTGTGACTAAATAACGCTTGTGTAGCGATGTATATGCGTGTGTGTGTGTGTGTGTGTGTGTGTGTGTGTATACGTGAGCATATTGATGGGATTATTTGTACGTATGTGTGTGTGTGTGTGTGTGCGTGTGTGTGCGTGTGTGTGTGTGTGTGTGTGTGTGTGTGTGTGTGTGTGTGTGTGTGTGTGTGTGTGTGTGTGTGTGTGTGTGTGTTCAGTTACGTACATATTGAGGTATTTGTTTTCTGGACGGGTGTGTAGACTGATTATTTATAGATCTGTACCGTATTTCTGTCGATAGGTGTGTGTGTGTGTGTGTGTGTGTGTGTGTGTGTGTGTGTGTGTGTGTGTGTGTGTGTGTGTGTGTGTTGGTTTATCGGTCGAGTTTCATGGAAATAATCTGTTCAAAGGGGATTATGACACTCCATTAACACGTCTTTCTCCCCCATGAAGCACTCGAACTCTCAAAATGCGAAATATTTCTGAGAAGTTTACAGTAAGGTTTTCAACAGACAAGCACCGGGTTTCGAGTGTTACAAAAGGACTTTGTTTATTAATTGTCAACGAATTGCAGTGCTATTGTCAGAGCTTACTCGTATATGCATCGAAGTGTTCCCAGAGAATTGAAACCTCTGTATACGTTTTTCTCATTGACTATAGCCTCGTGGAATGAATTGGGACCTGCCTTTGCAGTCATCCAAGAAATGAAGTAGTTGTGTTGATTCGGAGGTAACTGCACATTAAATTACAAATCAATGGGTTAGCAGATCTACGGATTTAGCAACCTCTGTCTATTCAGGTTGACGTCGGGAAAAAGCTAGCCGGGCCCGTGTTCAGGGGGCAGCGTACTGATGGGGCTGCGTGTGTTGGCTGTGCCGGACGGAACAGCAGGATGCAGCTCGGGGGGCGGGCGCTGCCGGTGGAGGTGGGCAGAGTGAGTCGATACGGAGTGTGCCGCTGCTGAGGGGCGGCAATAGGGTTGGACGGCACCACCACCCACCCGCGCAGCAGCAATCCGCTAAGTCGCAGTGGTGGGAGCAGATGCAGGCGTTTCTGGAGGGGCAGTCAGAGGAGGAGCCGAGCCCGGGTGGGGTGCAGGCGGGTGGGAAGGCGGCGCGGGGGAGGCGGACCAGCGGCAGCCGGACAGGGTCACCGCCCAAGTATCGACAGGCGGTGGTGCAGCGCATGCGGGCTTCCTCTCGCACGCAGTCGCTAGGCGGGGGAGGAGGGCGAGGGCTCGGACGAGGCGTCAGACAGCGTGAGTAGCTCGTCGTCGGGGGAGGAGGAGGCGCTGGTGTGGCGGAGATGAAAAAAAAATATATGTATGCCCTATTTTCAAACCCTAAACAGGTTTGAATTTGGGTTTTCTTTTTCTTCATCCGCTGGTGTGGCAGAGACGAGGAAAAAACTATACCTTCTTTTCTAATCCTAATTAGGTTTTAATGTGGGTCTTTGTCTTTCTTATTGTCTTCCGCTAGTGTGGGATTCTCGTAACATCCCCGATTTGCCAACATTCGCCCCTGATGAGACGGCGCTGCTGCTTTGTGGACAGTAGTAGGGGCTTTGTATATTATTTAGACGTGCGATTGTGATAGTAGTAGCAGGGTGTTACTCCGCCATTTTTTACATATTGTAAGAATGTTCATGAATTCTCTCACGAGTTCTCGCACCGCCACAAATGCATCAGTGGGAGCCACATGATAAAGCGGATTTTGTTATTGATTTTTTTTTGGCGAATTTATCAACAGCTTGTGTGGGCCACGAGTGTCATCATGTAAGGGCGCCACACGCGGGATTGCACAAACGGTCAAGCTACGATGCATAATGGCTAGTGCGCTTCGCGACAAACATCTTCGCGGACTTGTTTGAGGGATTTGGAGGCTCGGATGTAGTTTTGAATGCACCCGACTTGTGTTGCGAAATGGAAGTGATCACCACTTCTGCCAGTTCGTGATGCAAATGTCAGTGGCAATGCGTTGCACTGAGAACGAACGAGACGCATTGATGAATGTAGGTACAAAGGAAAAAGTGAATGGAGCTTCTCGCCTCCCTTTATTGCACAAGACCTGAGTAGCCTAGTTTTGTCTCGCCTCCAGTCTTGTCACGCTTCAAGTTTCCCCAGATGCAGGTGTCGACGCAACGTTGTCGTAGTGAAGGCCGCGTGCTCACTTAGCGTAGTGCCCAGATGGACGGGGCATCTTGAAGTGTGTGTGAATACACACTTAGAAGTCAGTGTGCGTACAATACTACGTACGTTGTCCTTGAGATTTATTACAATGGCAATTTGTCTTATCAGAGCATCCATTTGGCAACCCGGCGCGTTGCCAAGTATAACACGAAAAGTCGGTAGTATCCTTAGTACCCTCCTTAGACTTGGGGGTAGCGTGAGGGGTTAGGGCTACAGGTAAGTGCCGGGTAGTTAGGGTTTCCCTCCCTGCTTGTCTCTTACCTGTACACAGTTTAAGGCCGGTTCTTAGATGAACTTAGCCACCATCCGCGAAAGATGAGATGTTAAGCTGTTTAGTATCCTTAGTGTGAATGTACACTGAATATGTATCGCTATGCACGGGCCGGCTCCTGGGCCTTGTGTGTCAATCGTCGCGGCCTCGCGGGTACATCTTACGCGCGCGCGAGTGGGGTGACTACTCCTACGGATGAGCAGTCCACTACTCAGCAGCGGGACCCATATTGCCCCAGCGAACGCGCGTGTGCACGAGGACGTGTACGAGAATACAATAACGTATATTATAGTCCTCGAGATTTACCATGGCTTGTGTAACTCCTAATACACAACTTCCGTGGTAAAAATACAGTAAAATGTCGTAACGAGTATATGTACGTACTACTCGTGCAACGAATTGTCAAGTGACATGACTCGTCCCTCCTCTAGTGCGCGCGATGTATTTGACGAAAGCGAAGGCACAGTCATAGTTATCACACATGATGGATGCATATGTTCACGCTTCTACTACACAATCAGTTCAAATTATTGGAGAGAGAGAGAGAGAGAGAGAGAGAGAGAGAGAGAGAGAGAGAGAGAGAGAGAGAGAGAGAGAGAGAGAGAGAGAGAGAGAGAGAGAGAGAGAGAGAGAGAGAGAAAATTCATGAACATCTACAATATGTAAAAAGTGGCGGAGCAATACTACCCTGCTACTACTATCACAATCGCACGTCTAAATGATATACAAAGCCCCTACTACTGTCCACAAAGCAGCAGCGCTTTCATCATGTGCAAATTGAAATTTGTTTACACCAATCACCGAGTAAACGGCTGCTATCTTTGGGCGCCCCTTTCATTAGACCTCCTAGAGTACCGTTTTGATCGTAGGATATACGCCATGAAACCACTAATCCCAACCTCTCCAATGGCAGTAACGATACAATAAAATTTATGCTAGTAAACAATAATTGTACACTATTCTGAAAAATATTTTATCGCTATTCTCCGCGATGCTCTGCCTCCTCCAGGTGTTGCGGGGGCGCTGACGATTAGTTGGCGCTCGTCGCGACGGGCCTTCATGACCTTTGCTCGTGTGCGACTCCGGTCGTGCCAGAGATGGGGGGGAAAGGCATGCGAGACCCCCCCTCGCACATGTCGTCGATGGCGCCGTCTCGATCCGCGCACTCCCCCGTCCGAGAAATCGCTGCTCCTCCCGTCGCATGCCGCCTCCTAGCATAGACTTCCCTACTCCTCCGGGGGCTAGGGAGAAAGGAAGTCTCTAGTTTCAGACGGTATCTGGTTAGCGCCCCTGCCTCGCGCCAAGTTTTCTCCTCTCTCCCCTTGTCCGTCTCCGTATGTTTCCGATACCATTATAATCTTGCGAAATCCGCCCGTACCCTTCCCTAGTGATTTACGCTATCAAGGGGCCGCCTCTATGAGCAAAGTGCCGTTGCGATAACCCTAGGCACCCTACCTTAGGCAACCTATCGATGACTTGGCACCGATTGTGGGAGGGGTTGGTCAAACTCGTTGATTGAGTCGCCACTCCACAAAATATATCGAATGCGGAAATTTTTATTCGAAACCCCTCCGTACCGAGTTTTATAGCAGCGGTCGATCTTTGGGACCTCCTCCGCTAGGCCGTGAGGCCGTGTGGCTCCTCCGGCTGCGACCCTCCTCCGTCCTCCGTAGCGACGAGCTTCACCCCCAGGGGAGACTCGAAACTCACATGGTTGGGCGGCTGCTAGCGAGCGCCTTGCCCTAGCGGTGCTTCCCGGTTGTCCGCGGCCAACTCCAACACCCGCGTCCTACCGCAGATCCGTCCGTACCCCCTTTCGCCAAAAAATGTTTCGCATATGCCGCCCCCGTCCCCTTGTCGGGAGAGGATCTGCGGGTATGCAGTCGCGGAATAACATATCGGACGGCCCGAGCGGGAGATCTCAATGCTAGTGTACGGATATTTTGATTTCCAAAACACTCCGAACATGGCTTCCCGAGAATTGCTAATCCCGCGGATCGCAACTCCCGGTACCTCGCTTAGCCCCTTACCGTTCCAAACACGGCTAAATGGTTACTAGCGCCCAGCGCTTAGAGGTGGAGGTAGGTGCCGATGGGCATGCGAGCGCACCCCACTCCTGGGCCACAGCCGGTGCGCCGTCGGCGGGCGCCACATCATGTGCATCCGTAATAACGGCCTTATGGGGAAAACGGCAATAATGGGATCGGCCAGCAGCCGCGAATTCTTTGTTCTTCAGGAAAAACACATCAAAATGGGGTTCGAAAACGTAGTCCACGGCGGGATTCGAACCCGCGTTTGTTGATTCAAAGTCAACGGTGATAACCACTACACTACGCAGACCTCGGACGGAAATGCTGTTCCGCCTCTGCCTGAGGTTGCAAATCATGAAATTTAAATATGTATATACAGTATAAAACACTCACGTTTTGTGTTTTGGCACGTTCCGGCTAGCCAACTCAACAATCAGAGGCAGAGGTGGTCGATACGAATGGAGCTGCCTCTCCCACTGGAGTGGGGTATAGACAGACGAACCTCAGCTACAACATATTACCAACTTCACGCCTCTACCTGTGGAACTAGTCCTGGTCATTTCCGTTAGAGTCTTCTATCCCTGTGACTTTTATTTCTGGGAATATCGCCCGGCGTCAGCTCGTAGCAACAGGCGGAAGTAGAGCCCCAACTCGCCACTCTCAGATCGCATCCCGCTTAAATAACAAGTGTACAGGTCGCGCGAGGCTCAGAGCTATACCTCAGCGGTAGGCAGTGCAGGGCCGATGGCGGACACAGCCGACGCCGGCTCGGCGACTACCAAGACGCCCGCTGACTTTCTGCAGTCCATCAAGGGAAAACCGGTGGTGGTGAAGCTCAACTCGGGGGTTGATTACAGGGGTAAGCGGCACATCTTGCTTTCTGTTAAAAGTCCGTAGTGTTTCCGTCTTATTTCAAGGGGTTTCGGACTGTCTACTGAACCTGTTCCGACTTTTCCCGGCGCGACCACCCCCACTTGTAGGCATCTTGGCGTGCTTGGACGGCTACATGAACATCGCCATGGAGCAGACAGAGGTGCTTCTGGCCCGCATCCCCCCTCCCTCTGCTCCTCGCCGCATCCTTGTATATTGGTATCGTTTAACACCGACTCACTCGCCGCGAGTGCTGACGGCGCAGGAATACGTGAACGGGCAGCTGAAGAACAAATACGGCGACGCTTTTATCCGCGGCAATAATGGTGGGCTGCCCCCCCTCCCCCTCTCCCTATCATCCATGCCAGATTTTCATTCGCCCGTTTCGTTGCGCATCTGCCCTCACTCGCTGCCCACTGCCGCCCGCCGTTGCAGTTTTGTACATAAGTACTGTGAAAGTGCAGCCGTGAGGGTTTGGGGCTCTTTGGTTGGCGGCGGAGAGGAGGGCGCAAGGTGGCGGGCATGTGGACCAGCAGCTTCCCCTTTGCACCCACCTACCACTCAACGGCCCCTCTGTCCCGGCCACACGTTTTTATACAACATTTACATTACCAGACGCTGTGAACTCAGCTCTTCGCCTCTCTTGTAGTCTACCCTCCAACTGAGCATGACCGTTGCAATGGGGGGGGGGAAGGGTGTGTGATCGTTTGTTTGAGAGAGAGTGCGTTTGCGTGCGTGTGCGTGTGAAAGGGAGAGAAAGATAACGAGAGTGTATGCATATTTGTGTGCGTGTGTTTGAGAGCGTACTTGTGTGTTTGTGTGTGTTTGAGCGAGAGAGAGTGTGTGTGTGTGTGTGTGTGTGTGTGCGTGTGTGAAGATATCAATAGTGTTTCTTTGGGTGCCCAGATGTGACTGTGTGGATGTTTTATGGCCGGATTGATTTGTCTCTATACATGTGGGTGTGAATATCCGGGTTTGGGTGTTGTTGTGTTTGGAACTGGACGGGCTGGAGGGGAATAACGGGGGGGAGAAACCCACTGGTTTTATGTGGTGTTATGATCATATACTCACGAGCATCGAACGCAAATGGAAGCCTATCATTGGCTGTCTCCTCGTCTCCCCAGTGGCTTACCCTCACTGCACGTTTACCGACATCCATGGTGTCATTCAATCCCGATGCTCTGTCATCCTCTCACGCACACACACACGCACATACACACACCTCTTCTCTACCAACAACTGTCGTCTGCGGTGTGCTGAAACGTGGTTGCCTTTGAATTGATGATATACGTACTCGGCATCGTAGCCATGTGCTTTCCTATCCTCACTGCATCGACGTGGGAAGGAATACAAAGGGCGCGATATAAGTAAGTGAGATATATGCATCGGCACACACAGCAGGAACCACACATGAAACAGCGATACCCGTCCGCAATATGTCAGGAATATGTCCCTGCTGCCCTAGCATGAACATCTAAACATACGCACGTGCGCGCGCGCGCACACATTTCATGTCTCTGATGCGTTTGGGTTTGACGCGCGAGGCATCCCTGGCACACACATGTACCGGGCGTATGTTGTGAAGTGGGGACCATTTGGGAGAATGATGATGAGTTCCATATGTGTAGATATTCCGGCGGGGGCCAGCGGGGTGGGGTAGGGCACCTCCTCACATGCATAGGGGTGCCGGCATACAGGTGTGTGCGTGCGCTCACGTGTGTGTGTGTGTGTGTGTGTGTGTTGTTTGTTATCAATATTGTTGTTTTTGTTTCTGATTCGATTTTGAAAGTAGACAATTCTTCATTGAGTTCGGTTTTGCAACATAAGTTATTCCATCTGTAATAAGAACAGAGATTTTCAATTAATCATTCACATGTGGGTTGGAAGCGCACCCTTTGGCACCTGTTTTCCTTTCCCAAACAGCGAATTGTCTCGAGTTGGTGCCGCAATAGCCGGGAACCGCCTTGGTAAGTTTCGGCAATCAATGTCCGTAGGCGAGTAAAAGGGAAAGTGTTGCATGGGAGAAGCTAAGGCCCGGTGAACTGTGAATCGCTAGGGGTACAGCAAGAGAGAGGTGTTATTGTATTAGAGGGCTAAGTACCCATTACATATGGTGGGAGCATTTTCGGAGCGATGGGGTGAGTTAGAGACGGGACCACGAAGGTATTGATAACTTGAGAAATGCAGATAAAGCTGTAGTTGTGGTAAGCACATTTGCGTAGCGAGTATTGTCGTGTGTATGTATATCATGTGGTGAGTCTTGTTCTCGTCACTGCATTACCGTAATTGGGAGTTGTGTACCCGCAACTACACTACAAGCCTTTGTTAAATTAGGCGGCATTGTACAATGAGTCTTGTACCTATCGGCACATACATTTTGCACAATCATGAGTCTCGCATGCCTCAGCACGTCTCGCTCCGATGAACCCAAGGCTAGCACGTTACGCATCCTCAACAAGTACGGGCGACCATTACACTGATTTTTGCTTGGGGAAGCATGAAGCATGCGACGAGTGGAAGGGGACTATCTAAACTACTTATGAAAATGAAAACGATTTACAACATGTACCGGCAGCCGCCGAACATGGTGACTCTATGCGGGGGCCAATGTTATCGTAGATGAGTGCGGGGTGCCGATACGACTCATGAATAAGGGGGGGATTTCCCCTTATGTGCCGGGCCACTGGTGTCGGAGGGCGTTGGCTATGGGGGCGTATTTGTTGCGCTTGAGTTGCGAGATATGAGACATGTTGCTATCATTGCAATATTTCCATTGGCAAATTTGAAGCTTTTCAGTCGAGGAATAGCTGCGTCGGGCGTTGGTGTGCCCAGCAAATCTGGGTGTTTATAGGCAAATGAAATTGAAAATGTATTACAACAATATCGGCAAACTGGACCGACTCTTGTCCAACGGCCATAAAGACTCAACCATCTAGGACACTTAGGAGAACGATTGGGCCGGATACTCTTCGACGAGGTATACCTATCGACACAACTATCCGCGATGTGTGTTGACGTTCCTCGGAGGTTAAACACTGTAAATAACCCCGGTAAGTGCGATGTTGTTATCGTTAGAATGGTTTTGTGCCTAATCACTTCCTAGGTGTGTGCGGCGGATACCTGCGGTGGAGCGGTTTATTGAGGGTGACGATGATAGAACTTAAAGCGTGTCGTCTCGGTGGATATGATACCGAAAGGCTGTGGGGCATCGCATGTAGCCCTAATTGAGGTGCATGGAGCAAGAAGTATAAGTGAGGAGGCGTTCGTGCCCTATTTGCATTTCAATATCGATATCGCTTGGCGCGGTTGGTGGTTATTTGGAAAGGTAGGGTGGAGGGTACCATAATTTTGACGTGTGTGTCCGTTGCCGGGTGGGTAGCTGCTGCAGCTCCAAGCAAAGAGTAGCATATTTTCTTTGGGCCGTCCGTGTGTAGACACCGTCTTACCAAGTTCAGGTGAGAATACCGCATGTGCGTTATGAGAAGAGATATGTGAGGGGGCGGGTGGGAGGTAGTAGATGTCCGCCGAATACGGGGTGTAAGAGGCGGAATGGTGTCGAGATGGGGGTGGTGAGTATGTGCAAAGGAAGACGTGTGTCGTAGATGAATTCGAGGATATAGTAAAGTGCTATGAAAGACGTGTAATATAGAAATGGGTGTATGCTCATGGCGAGAGGGTTGGCTACGACGTAGACGTCGGCCTTCCACCACGTGACGAAGGGTGTGATTGTGGGGATGCCAGTGTGCCGGTCTGGGGGGGAGGCGGGGGCGTCCTTGGGAGGGTGAAGAGGTGGTGGGTGCGTGGCGAGTTGATGTATTTGGTGTGGCGGTACGGCGTGTGTTCCCATCGAGGGAGGATGAAAAGTGTGACGTTGGGGGTGTGGGATGAGGTGAACTTGGCGCTTGTAACGGCGTGCTCCATGGCGGGACGCATCGATTCGTGAACGTATTTCAGGTTCGCGACGTTGGTGCCGTGCCAAGCGGGTTAGGCGCTGCTACCGCTGGAGGATAAGACGACACCTTCGGGGTAACATGAGTGGTATGTGTGGGGGTAGAGTGTTTATTGGGACGGTCGGAGTAGAGTTCGGTTCCCGGGTAAAATGCGAGGCGAAGAGCGGCTAGTAGGTATGCCCTAGTGGCCCAAGGATTGCGTGTGGTGCGGGTGATGTCGTAGGAAATTGTATCTCGGAAAGAGAGCCGAGTAGCTGACGCGGGTAATGAGGCGATATACCTCTGCTTGGAATGTGCAGCGGGTCATGAAGTCAAGGCTGAAGATTTGGTAGAGGTGTCGGATGCGAGGGCCCAAGAGGGTGGTTTCCGCATGGCGATTGCGTTTACAAGGGACAATGATGTCGGGTAAGTGGGGGCGGGTGTAAATTGAGAACTTGCCGATATAGGGAAAATATCAATGTATGGGTTCATGGGGACTTGTTGGGTGATAAAAAGGCGAGATTACCACGAGGGAGGCCCGGGTTGTGGAAGGATTAAGGAGGAGGCGGGGATGAAGCCAACATTGAAAGCACGGCAGGCCCGGAGGGGATCGTGCTGATGATTTCCTAAAGTTAGAGACAAGGGGCTTATTGAGATTCATGCAGGCGGGTGATTTTGTGCGTTTGTCCTCGGGCACAAGTCGCAGCGCCAAATTCTAGGTGGCCTTGGGATTATAATGTTGGTGTGTATACGCATCTATTGACCGGGGTGAGCTGGGGTCGTTGGTGAAGAGGTGGTGGGTGGACCATGCTTTTAGGCACGTCCGGGTCCCACCACTGAGTCGCTCATGGAGTGGCCGGGCCCGGAGCTATGACGGTTGGAAGTCTTGCCCCAAGGCAACTGCTAACCCGAGCGTGGTCATCACTGCTTTAGTAGTAATTTTGGTTGTTTTGCGGTGTTTATTGACAATAGGATACGTTTTGGTTTCAATATAGGGTTGGACCATGTTTTCCTCAACGGCATTGAAACTGAAATTTGAACTACTTGATTAAGCGGAGTGCAATAGAGGGAGGGGAAAGCTAATTTTCTTTGGTATCTTTTCAATTACATTCCGCGAATATCACAAACATTTATGCTTATTCAATCTATGTCATGCGTCTTGTTCGAAATGTTTTTGCTAGCAGTCTTCAAGGAATCAAACTACCACATTTGATGGCAGGGTATTAAATGAAGCGGCTATACTAATTTTTCATTTGTACAATGTATAGCCATATAAGAGCGCCCGCATGATGACGATGTCGTTACGGTGTGAGCAAGTAATACACTCCCTAACAACGTTTCGAACGGTACGTAGTAATAACAAAGCTCTTGAATAAAACGACGCCCGTCATGTGATGTAATTGCCGTCGGAATCAAAATGATTTCATGATGTCGCTTGTATCCACTAATCACTCCCGATGAGCCCGCTAAACCGCAACCTCCCGCCTTTCCCGTTAATGACCACGCATTAGTCTACCACGACGTGAACGTTCCACTACGGGTCCGCTTGCGCATCCACGTGTCTTTATTCAATTGTAAGCATGAGCCGCACTAGACGGTTGCAACCCCATACATGATTTTGCACCTCCTTCACACTAGTTTTAGGGTGTTTATCAATCAACGATACATCGTCGACAGTATGACCATCACCCGCTGATGATGCCATCAATGTCCTAGGTTGCAACATCATGACATCAATAGCATCAAAGACATCAGTGTTACCATCCATATCATGATATAAGATAAATGTGTAAAATATCAACTAGAAATGTCCGATGCGTTGAGATACAAGCCCAAATATCGATATGTTGGCGATAATACTAGCTTCACCTGCCATCGATGTCAACGTCAACTATTATCACCATCAATATCGACAATCCGAGATGTCGATACCATCAACATCGACAAATAAGGATATCACTACCATCAACAAATCCACAAAGTTCACTTGATCCATAGCCCCACTAATTTATTGATCATAACATTATGTGTGCTTGCTTAATCTATCGTGAACTATAACTTAGTGGAAAAAGGCCATAAAGTGACTTTCATTCTTTTCCGTTGCGTCGGTTAAGCTTGTGGCCTAGTGTGTGAAACGTCTCGGGTTCGATATCCGTGAGGGGCAGGAATTCGGTACATGAGCGAATCACGGTCTAAGATAAGACCCCACCTATTTAAAGACACCGATTTTCTACTAAATTTGTCCTTCACTACTAGTCATAGCGCAATATCTACCCAAACCAAGTGTCAATTTCACGCGACAACACGCACCGCGAGAGAGCAGCCGCCCTTTCCTCAGCAATGCTCCGACAATAGGTTATGGATCCTCCTAGCCTCATGGTCACTCACGCGCCTCCACTGCGCACACGCCAAGTGCCTAGAGCGCCAACGCTACACCTTAGTTTAAATACTACAAACAATATGGCCGGCAACTCGCCGCCGCCGCTAGCATCGCGGGACAACAACCCCAACACCAACCAAGGGAACAAACGTTCACCGTCGCTCACAAGCGGTCATCATTGGAATACCAGCTACCACACAAACGTCGCTCACAAGTAGAGGAGTATTCACACACACGGCGGTGATATACATAGTCGCACAACGAATTACCAGCACCATGGCCGGCACACCGTCGCCGCCCCTGCCGCCCATGGGGAATATCAACCCCGACTTCATCGAAGTGGCCACAAGTCCGATGCCGCTCATCAGCGGCCACCATCTCAACAACAACGACCACACAACAATCGGTCGCCACCACTCCAACGGTCACGCACATTACGATGAAGCCCTCAGTTACTACGGCCACACAAACGTCGTTTGCCAAGACGCCAACACATTAGCGGTCATGCACACGGCGATGGCACCTTCACAAGTAGTAGTCGCACAACACTCGCTAACAACTAGTCCAGCGGTCACGCACACAACATTGACCCCCTCACCAACAACGGCAACACATACAAGTCTCGCCACTAGTCAAGGGGTCGCGCACAAGACGAGCCCCCCATAAACAAGAGCGACCAGCCCCACGGAGCTCATAGAAGCGCCAACGGTCTGCCATACGGCGAAGATCTTGACATATACAAGCGGTGGTAAACCACACGCCATCGACCGCCTTGCAAGCGAGCAAACATTAAGATCTCTATCGTGCATGAGTGTACGGTAAATGATCTTGAGGGACTATCACACGATGTCCGTGCGCCCGTGTACGACATTCGCACTAGATAGATATACACGTGGCGGCTTGCATGCTGCCGCTCACTTCTCACAAATCCCTCTTCATGTGTAACCATCCCTACCACACATCCCGCGCACGCGCCAACAAGCACCGCGAGGGGGCAACCGCCCCCTCCCGACTATGCTTCGGCAACAATAGCGATGACCACACATCACGGAATCTAATACTAGCGGAATTTGAAAGTCGCTAGAGGGTGCAATTCACAAATGCTTTACCGCCTTTTTGTCGGCAGCTTGAAAAAGACGGCAAGAGGCGGCGAGGCGATGGGCAATAGCCATATGTGCATGCGAATTTGCTATGTATCGGTGTGTCGAAGTTCATGTAGACGAGACGGAGCCCGGCCTCCCACTCGAAATCCGGCCTAAAGCGTTATAGACCCCGGGTTGCTTGCAACGAATTTTTTTCTCTTTCAATAGATTGTCTGAGAACAATCGGGAAGGGGTGAAGGAATACCAAGCACTTCCCACCGCCAACCATATAAGAAACATCGATGCGTCGCCACTTACCGCCTACGCTTTCGCCACTCGCCAAAAGCAATGTGATACTCGCCCTGCTACAGGATAATTAACTCGTGCAACTGTCTCCCCGATCAGGCCTCGAAAGTGGCCAGGTTTCATCGACATGATAGTAATCATTTCAGATGGCGCGCTGCTGCTGTACATTACATTAATTGAGTAAAAGACACCGCATATCGAATATTTAATATACATATCGAATTTTTGAATTTGCTGTTATAATTATTTAGATTTCTCGGTTACCGGTATTTTTAAGCACTAGAAACGGCGGACGAGAGATCGCAGCAGTCGCTCTATGAGGAAGTCGCTCTCGCTCTCGGGTCGCTACTGCTACTACTCTACTCGTCTCTGCTGCTGGTACTTGGGCACGGCTTCATCACCCCTCCTGTGATGGGCCCAAGCAGCTGTGAGGTTGCGCTGACCCTGGAAAAAGTGCGGGTCATCCAAGCCAGCCCGACTCACTACCACAGGACTTTCTCGCCAGGCAAGATACAAGGGAAAATCAAGTAGTTAGACCGTATGAGTGTATTGATTAATTAAAGACAAGCTAGATAAAATATACCGCGGCGCTTTATATTATCTCATAATTACTATTACAGATATCATTGTATACTCCGGCCTGATTAATTTTCACTGTCTAGACGGGCCACCGCTGACACGAATTGCCAAAAAGTCAGCCATACTATCAGCCAACCTGGGCGTCCACTGTCGCACACTCAGCACCCACCCTCGATCACTATACAGCCCGCAGCTCGCGCCTTCCATACGAGTGCACGTATCTAGCCACAGACTTTCCGCACGCGCCGCCTCTCCTTCGTGCCAGTAGACCGCCACCAGCGCCGCGCGGACGTCGCTCGAGTAGAGCTGCCGGCTGAGTGTCTCCAGCCGCGTGCGTGCCCTTACGAAGTTGCCCATCTCAAAGTCAGAAAACGCGGCTTGAGCTTCGGAAATTTTTCCCTCCCGTTTGCGCCGGTGGCTGACGAACAACGCAGCGGCTTCAGAGTAGTCCGCCTCCGCTTCACGCCACCGCCGCAACGCCTTTTGCGCTTGTGCGCGCTCAAACAGTGGCAACGCCGCACGCGCAAGCGCTAAGCTAGCAGTGAAATCATCCACCGCTGCTTCGTATAATCCCAGCCCTTCGAAGGCGCTCGCACGCCCAAAAAGAGCCGCGGCTGCCACAATTCCGGCGGGGTCGGCGCTGAGGGACGCATCGTATGCTTCCACTGCGGCGGAGTAACGTCCACGATCCGCCCGCACGTCACCCAATAGCTTCAATGCCCTGGCATCCACGGCGTCGCACGCCTCTGCAGCGAAAGTAAGAGCTTCCTCTGCCTCTTCTAACCGCCCTGCCTCGTACAATCGACCCGCCTCTGCCAGCGCTTCGCCGCGACTTTCCTCGCATTGCCCGGCTTCGGTCGCGCGAGCCGAGGATAGTAGTGATGCGGGAATCATGTACGGCAGGACCGCGGCGGACCAGCCGGCACGCAACAACACTCGACGACGGGGGTTCAATGAATGCGCATGACAGGCATATACGACGTTCGTTCTAGGGGATGATCTTCGTGGGTGCTTATCATTCTTCGCAATAAGGGCTGTGAATGGAAGGGCCGACGGTGTGTGTTGGGCAGTGTTCATCGCGTGATGATTGACAGCGTTGAACGTAACGTACTACAGGGAGTAGGTTTACTGGTAGGAAACAGCAGTCAGGTGTGTTACACTTCCGGTATGTCGCTTGTTTCGACAGTAAATTATACCTGCCTAGGCTCCATCCATCCAAGACTGGATAGCGTCACACGAGGCTGACGGCAGTGCGGAACGTCTGGAGAGGGAGGTAGGAGGTGTTTGGTAGGTATATCCGTAGTAGGCGCCCTTCACCGCAATCTTCCCGGATAGTGCTTGTGGTCTGTTGCTACGTTATTTTAAAATATTCTGTGTTGGAGTACCCGTACCTGTACCTGTAATCTTGGAGCTCGAGCCGGGTTGACTCGTACACTCCTCCATAAAAGTATGGACAAGATTTCGTACCTTTGTAATATGTGAAAAAGGTCATCGTGCGTCGATTTTGTTGACAATATAATCTTAGGGATGGAAACCTTTCTTATCGGAGCATGGGTGAGTGCAGGGGTGAGTCGGCTGGAGCAGGCGCCGAGCCGCTGTGTGTGATGGTTACAGACAGAGTGCGCAGTAGCCCGCAGGACTGCTGCTTGTATAGCGCTCGCCTACATTAGGGCACTATACATATTCACAGATAACGTTCACAGATAACCGATAAATGTGGACGTACATGTACTGATAATGATGTACTATAATAGCCCCTCTAGATCATTAGCCAGTAATGTAAACAACTACTCTCGACTTGGCTTCGCCCCCATGCAGCGCTTGAAGATCATGGTGTGTTTCGGCTCCGATAGTGCTTTCGTCAATCCATCCGCCAACATGGCTGTCGTTCCGACCGACACAACTGCGACAGTCTTTGCATCCACGAGTTCGCGAATGTAGTGGTGCTTGATGTCAATGTGCTTCGTTCTGTTCGAAGCCATAGGATTGTTGGCGAGTTTTACGGCTCCCTCGTTGTCTTCGTAGACTGTGGTGGGGCCGCGCTGCCGTTGGTGGACATCGTGCATGAGTTGCCGGAAGTGCACTGCACTTTGACCGGCCCGGCTCACTGCCACATACTCCGCTTCCGTGGTGGAGAGAGCAACTACTTCTTGTTGCTTGGATGTCCAGCTAACCGCCCCACCATTGAGCATAACCACCTCTCCTGACTGCGATCGTCTCGTAGTCGTGTCTGCTGCCCAGTCGGAGTCCGAGAACACTTTGATGTCGTTCGCATAATCCTGAGATGGCCGTCCGTAAGTGATTCCCATTGGCCTTGTTCCGTTGAGGTAGCGGAGCAGTCGTTTGAGCTGCTTCATGTGCAGTTGCGTGGGAGCGGTTTGCCGTCTGCTGATGACGCTCACCGCAAATGCAATGTCCGGTCTAGTGCACATGCAAAGGAAGTTCACTGACCCGAGGATGGCACGGAAAATCTCGTGTTCCGGTGGTGACAAGGCCTCTTTGTCTTGGTCGGATGCGACCTCTCCATCTCGGTAGTGCGTGGGAGCCATGGGTATCTTGGAGGGTGTGCTGTCCAACATGCCGTACTTTTCTAGGATTTCCTTGGTATATTGTTCTTGGGAAAGGCTGATGGTGCCAGCCTCCCGGTTCCTGACAATGTCCATTCCGAGAATAAACTTATAGCCTCACCAAAGTCAGTCATGCGGAATTGTTCCCCGATGGCCCGCTTCGCGGATGTGATCCACTCGAGTGAATCTGAGACGATGAGAAGGTCATCCACGTACACTAGAATGATGCATATACCATGTACTGGATGGTTCATAGTGTAAAGGCTGGTGTCGGAAGTCGCTCGCTTGAGCCCAAGGGAAGATAGGGTCCGGTGGAACAGTTTGTACCACTCACGCGACGCTTGTTTCAGACCGTAGATGCTCTTAAGCAAGCGCATGACACGAGGTGTCCCATCCTCTGCCCCTCTAGGCTGACGCATGTAAATCTCCTCTTGGAGGTCAGCATTTAGAAACGCCGTCTCGATATCCGCGGAGTGCATGTGCATGTTTCGTTTGGCGGCGATGGCGAGGACCGTGCGCAGAGTGCTTAGCTTTACGACGGGAGAGAATGTCTCTGAATAGTCGACTCCTGCTCGTTGACTGAATCCCTGGGCAACAAGGCGCGCCTTGAAGCGATCGACGGAACCATCCGGTTTGGCCTTCACCTTGAAGACCCACTTGTTGCCAATGGCGTTACGTCCGAGTGGTAGGTTTTCCATCCGGAATGTCCCCTTGCTGTGCAGTGACGCAAGTTCCGACCGTATGGCCTTGCGCCATGCAACGGCGTACTTGCTGCTCAATGCATGCTTGATGTCGATCGGTACTGGGATGTGTGCCGCGGGAGGATATGTCATGGACTCTGCGGTCGGGGCCGCCGGCCCCTCGGACTTAACGGAGTGGGGTGCAGGTCGTGTGGGCCGAGGAGGCTTGTTTTGTGTAAAGACTCTAGCTGTTTTGTTGAGCCGTTGAACATAAGCCGCGGCGACAAAGCATGAAGATGACTCACGGGCAGTGTGGTGCGACGAGGCATCGTATGCTGCGGCGTCGTCGGATAAATCCTCCGGAGCATCGTCGAGGGCTGAGAATGAGTTACGGGTAGGGACTGCGATCTGCGTGGTGCCCGCGCATGAGAGATTGGCACTGGGTGCCCCCCCAGGCTCGAGACCATTTGGTGGAGAGGCTTGAGAAGTGCCACATGCGACCGGCGGTGCTGCCGGAGCGTGCGCGGGCTGTGATTCAACAAAAGCAACGTGGATGGATCGGACGAGTTTGCCAGTGGCTAGGTTGAGAAGCCAATAGCCAGGACCGTCGTCGCAGTACCCGATGAACATACAACGAAGGGCCTTGGGGGAAAGCTTGCCTCGATACTGGTCTTCTAAACGGAGGTATGCGGAGCATCCGAAAACCTTGAGGTGAGAGAGGTCAGCCTGGGCGCCATGAAGAACACAATAGGGCACGCCACCCGAGCCACCGGAGGCGGCTGGCGTAGGGAGTCTGTTGCGAAGGTAAACAGCCGTGCGCATGGCAAGGCCCCAATACTTTGAAGGGCAATTGGCATGTTGCATCATGGCAGTGGCGGAGTCCGCGAGAGAAGCCCACTGACGCTCCATTTTGGCGAGTTGGTTGTGTGTATACGGGGCCGTGAACTGAGCAGTGAAACCCAATGACGAGACCATGGTGCGACAGGCAACATCAAGATAATTGGGATCACAGTCGAACTTGATGGTCGGTCGGAAAGCACGATGTGGATATAGGCGAGAGTGCAAGTTCCGGACGTCAGTGAGAAGAGAGGAAAGAGTAGAAACAACTGCCTTTTTGGATGGGAGTGCAAGGAGCCAAATATAATTCGAGAAGTGATCAATTACACCGACCAAGTATTTAGCTCCCCCCGGCCCGGTCTCTTTGAGCGGGCCGAAGATGTCAGAACTGAAGGCTTGAAAGCAAGCTGTGGCTTTGGTGCATGGTTTGGTGTTGACAGCCGCATGGTGGAGTTTCGCTAAAATGCAAGGTTCACAAGACAAAAGCGGAACATGGCTGTCGTACTTCGCTCCTGTGATGTCCTTGCTGCGTAGAGCGAGCGTCATGGTGTCCCTACCAGGGTGACCAAGGCGTTGATGCCACAAAGTGGTGTCAGTAGAAGTAGGGCCGGACCCCTTATAAGCAATGAGGGAAGTGAACTCACCGGGAAGGGTTTGAAGGTGAGGGAGTTGATTGTGCATGACGAGAATGAAGCTCCCGTGTTGATCAGTGGCAGTAGGCTCGCCAACGGCGGGATAATTGAAGCTGATGTTGTGCCTCCTGCGGAGGTGCTCTTGAGAGACTATGCTCGGAGCGCCGCGTTGGACCATGTTTGGGGCATGAGCAGCTCGGATGTGGATCCGGCGGGTGTGGCCATCTTGATAGGCCAGGTGGAGTTCAACGAGGCCATAGCCCTGAATGTGGACGTCCAGACCTTTGACATGGACGGGATTGCGAAGGCGGGTGTAGGTGCCTTTGAGAAAGGCGGAGCGATGCGCTTCGAGGCTTACGTTGGCACCGGCATCAACAAAGCGGAGAGCGGTGGGAGTGGAAGAAAGGGAGACGCTGTATGCGGAGGGGAAGCCACACTCAGAGGTGGGGTAATCAATAGAAGGGCAATCCCCGGAGGAGGAGGACGCATAGGGGTCGTGCGCATGAAAATCTGCGGCCAACATGCCACTGAGCTGAAACTGTTCATCGGAAGGGGAGAGGGAGGGCGTGGGAGACCGGGAGTAAGACCGGTGTTGGGAGTCAATGAGGATAGATTGCAGGACACGGATGACGCCAGATATCTGAGGGTGGAGGTGTGCGTTCATGTCGGGAGGGTGCTGCACGCCGGGAAGAAGGGCAACGAGGTTGCCGTAGTTGGGTTGAGTGAGGCTGTGGATGATGCCCGAGAGCCATGCCGCTGTAGTTTGAGTGCGCCCGGCATGCAAGGGTGTCCCATGAGAAGCGGCAATGTTGCGCCGTGTTTGGGGCCAATCCGCCCAGTCAGTGAGGGGAGCGGATGCCCTAGCGAGGGCAATGTGTTCATCTAAAGGAGTCACGAGGTCGTTGTGGTAAAGACCACGGAGTGCCTCGGTGAGCGCGAATGCTCCCCATCGAGGGGGGAAACCCTTGGCGCAGAGGGCATCTGTCATCGGGAATTCTGTGCGAAGGTGGTAGATGAGGGTGCGCAGCTGCTTACCATGGAGGTCGACGACGATTTGTTCGGTAGTGTTTGGGGGTGTTCCCCATGTACCACGAAAGCCGGCAGCCATGTTGATGGATGGCGCCCCATCTAAGTCAAAGAAGGACATGAGTGCAGATTCAGCGGAAGCGAGGTCGCCGGTTGGAACTGGCATGTTGGTGTGTGAGACCGAAGGGGGAGCATGAGAGCTGTCACGGGCGGAGAACCCACGTCCTCCACGACCCCAACGACCCCCTCGACCGCGAGGTCCGCGGCCGCGGCCGCGCGGGGCGGAAGGGTGGGCAACATACGGTTGTTGTCGTTGATGTGGCTGCAGGGGAAGAGGGCAGTCTTGGTGCCAATGAAACCGATCTGTGAAAGGAATGCCCGCCTCAGAGCAGTGGCGGCAAGGGGGAGGCCCCCTCTTGGGCGCAGAGCTGTCTGCGCGCGCAGCTAATGCTTCCTCAACCGCGGCCTCAACAGCGGAGTTAAATGCCCGAGGGTCATACAACCCATGGCGTGCCGTGGCCGGTTGGTCGCCAGGGAATGAGGTGTGGGAGTGATGCTGGATGAGCATTGTACATAGCTGGGTAAACGGCACCGATGTTGCTGCTTGACCATCTTGTCTAGCGTCTAGGGCAGCAATAATGCTTGCACGGGCGCTAGAGAGCTTGCTGTTAAGGTTATGAAGAGTGGCAGCAACCAATAGCTTTTCATTAACCATTTGTTCATCTTCATTAATGTCTTGGTAACAGTGTAGCATGCGTTGTAAGTAAGCGTCGATATTTTCTCTGTCTCCTTGAGGTTCCATTAATTTTGTAAGCAGGCTAACTGTTCGGCCAATTCCCCTCTGATCAAATAAATCAATGAGCGCACGCCAGGCATCTGAGCCTGGCGACACTCGTGTCGAAAAAGAGGGATCACGCTGAAAGTTGGACAGGGCCATAGCCGCAGTGGGATGTTTCATAACGACACAAAGGTAGCCGAACATTTTATGCTGAAAATTGCGATAGGCTGTGTTAGCAGCAGCGTCAGGAGGGGGTGCCTGTTGTAAGTAATACCACATACGTATTAGTTGCAGATAGCTACTGTAAGCTACTCTAGATATGATTAGTACATGTCTAGATCGGACATACCGATAAACTGTTTGACTCGGTACAGAGCTGTCGCTAGGCTACAGCTCTCCCACTTCTGTTGTCCCGACACCACGCCTGTAGGCTGGTTGTCGCTGTAACTGTTCCGTTTGCGGGACTGTGACTGTAACTACGTTTGCGTACGTTATCTTCCACACTAACTGTGTTTGCATGGTTCAATAGGTTATGGGCCCTCGCCTCACGTCACTCACGCGCGACAACCTGGTTCGGCGAGCTGCGATCGACATCTCTCCCGCAGAAGGCAAGTTTCTATAGACACCTAGTACTTTCAACTTGTAGTCGGCGGTATCGCCAGTATAAACTGCGATTTTAAAACCCGCCACCACCCTCTTAAGCCAGCCACCCGCCGGAGATAGCCAGCCACCCACACCGACGCACTCGTCGTGTGTGGACAGGGTGCACACAGGTCCAAGCTGGAGAACGGGGGGGTGCACTGTCGGGTGAATACGCATCCACAGGTTGCACGCTAGCCGTCGCTTACCTTTTTTATTTTCATATTAGCGTAGCGACTAGGCCATCAGCGCAGCGCTCCACCTGTCCTGGCCTTGGCCTCGACTTGTGCCCCACACTGGGTGGAGGATACAGAAAAGGTGCTCTGAGACACCCCGGGGCTACAGGCCGAGGGGTCGGCGGGCATCAGGCCGTCTCTTTGCATACCGCTGTTAGGCACGAGTCCGGCTAGCGGTTTTTACCGCTGCCTGTTTTTTCTTCCAGCTCTTTCTTTTTTTGCCCTCTGTCGAAATGGCGCAGAAAAACCCGCCTGTTTCACCTGTTGGTTCCCCTGACTCAGGCTCTCACCAGAGCAACCTCGATCACCCCCCAGATACTCTCGCGCTGCTCGTTGCGCAAGTGGCGAGCTTAATAGCTCGTCTCGACTCGCAGTCGGCCGAGGGTGTTGTTGCTGCTGCGGGTGCTAATCCGCACCCCCCTGTAGCTCAGCGCCGCCACGATGCCCAACTCGAACCCGTCCGGGACAGCCACGACGGCCACACCCTCCACCTGCTTGAACATCCCCAGCCTGGTTTCATCACCCCGGACGCAGAAACACTCTTTCCTGCTGCAGCCCCTGTTGGCGACCCCACAGTCGCACATCGCCGCCACGATGCGCCCCGCGAGCCCGCGCGTGCCGATGCGCACTACGACCCCTCGCGTCACGCCATCCGGGTTGATCACCTCCCACCACCTCCCCCCTTCCCCCACGCCGGATATGCCCTTCACCACCCCGGCCCCCATATCACGGAGGCGCCCTCTCATCTCATCCCCCCCTACCGTGACCACCGTGACCACCCGCACTCGTACGGCCCTCCGCGTCCCATGGCCGGCCGCTCTCCCTTTCCCGGTGGACCACCTCCTCCCTTTCATGGCCGGCACTCTCCCCCACTCCAACATGGCGACCCTACCCCCCGTGGTCGTCGTCGCCCCACTATTGACCCGGTGGTCATAAACCGGGCGGCACACGAAGCCCCCGGCTTCGACAAGGACGCCCTCAACCGGTCCATGAAGATGTCGGTCCCCGTCATGTGCCCGACCACGGACTTCAAGCAATGGAAGAGGGCCTTCCTTAGTTTCCTCTCCATCAAGGCCGCATACCTCATTCCTCAGCTGGCCATCCGCGACTCCGGCGTCTGGCTCGACGAACAAGCGCAACACTACGCCTACACGCTGCTTCTCCATGCAGCCAGCGCGAATAAGCGTGCTGACCAAGCCATGAAATGCGTTTCTCCTGCACGCCCTGACTGCGCCGCTGCCGCGTGGGACATCCTTTGTGAACGCCTCGACTGTCGGTCTTTTGCTCGCTCCTTGTCCCTCTTAGACAACCTGACGGTCAGACAGCGCCCTGGTCAGTCACTCAGTGACTATGTCCACTACATGCGCCAGAGCTTTGACGAGTACAACGACACATGCCAGTTGGTTGATGGCTCCGTTGCCATCCACCCCCACCACCTCGGTCTTCTCATGCTGCGCGGTATTTCCAGCAGCGGCCCACACGGTCAGGCGAAGCAATGCGTCATCAACGCCTTCGACACGGACTACATCATGTCGGCTGATGAAGTTATGGCCAGCATTCTCCACCTTGCGCACAACATGGAGGACGACCCTGCTCCGGACGCAACCGCTCCGGCCATATCACCTCCTCCCATCTCCGCGTTCGTCGCTGCGGGCCGCGGCTCGCACATCGGTCGAGGCCCACCACACCGTAACCCTCGCGGCCATCGACCCAACAAGTGTGGCGTTTGTGGCAGCCTTCACCATCTCATGTCCGCGTGCACTGCCACGGATGACGCTATCCTTAAGTGGAATCTCGCCAAGCGTAGGCTGACAGTCCAGAAGTACGGCGCCGCCGACGGCACCCCCGCTGCTCACGCTGCGCTGCTGAGCGACGTCCCTGCCGACGACGCCCCCGCCGATGACACCGACTGCCTACCCACCCTCGCGGACTGCGCTGATGACTACGCTGACGACGAGGTGAGTGTCCCATTCAGCTCTGTGGCATTCTCCTCTTCCCTCGCCCCGGGTCGTAATCTGTCAAAGTTTTGGGTCGTTGATTCCGCCTGCTCGATTAACCTCACTGCGTTCCGAGATGACTTCGTGAAATTCACGCCCCCATCCGCTCCCTCTCGCGTGGGCGGTGTCGGCGTTGACGTTAAGGGCAGTGGCTCTGTGCGAATTTCTGTCAGACTTGCCTCTGGCCAGCTCATTCACCGCACTGTGTATGCACTCTACACCCCTGACCTATCATCTCGTTCAGCACAGCGTATCGGCCGACTCCTTAGTGTGAGCTGGATGCAAACTCACAGCGGTTGTGAATTCATATTCCCCTCCAACTCTGACACTGGTTTGCTTTTGGTACCCACAGGCATGGGTGTGCTAGAACCGTCCGGAAACGGTCTCTACCTCCTTCCCCACCAGCCGGTCCTCCCTTCCAGCCCATCCGCACCGCCGGCACTTGACCCCTCCCCTCAGGTTGCCCTTACTGCCCAGTGTGATCCCGTCCTGTGGCACCGTCGATATGGCCACCTCAACATGCAAAGCCTTCAGGCCCAACATACTCACGGTGTCCCGACTAGCCCTGTGTTAACTAGCGCTGTAACCAAAGTTTCGTGCGACTCTTGTCTCCTTCACAAAGCCACAGCTGCACCACGCAACACAGCCGCTTGCGCGAAGCCATCCCACCCCCTCCTCAACCTGTCCGCTGACCTCTGGGGCCCGGTCAATGTCCCCTCCCCACATGGCCTCCGTTACTGCTTGCTCGTCATCGACCATCACACCAACTACATGTGGGTGCGGTTCCTTAAGTCTAAAGACGACGCATGTTCGGAATTGGAAACCATCCTCTTGGACATCAAACACATGCATGCCCGCCATCACTCCCAGACGGGCGCGTTCGCACCGGTCCTCAAATTTGACTCAGACTCGGTGTTTGAAGCTGCTGTCACTCGCCAGATGTGCGCACACCTCGGCGTCGGGGTACAGTTCTCTGCCCCATACGCCCACCACATGCTCGGCAAGGCCGAACGTCCCTGGCGCACCATCCGGGACAATGCATCGGCGATGCTCCACAACATGGCCGTTCCCAACTCCATGTGGTCGTGCGCTGTCAGCACAGTTGTGTACCTTCGCAACCGCACGTACAGTCGCTCGGTCGGACCTAATGGGGGCGTCCCCCTCACACTCCTTACGTCGTCAGTGCCCAACGCCTCCAAGTTCCGCGTCTTCGGCTGCGCCGTTTTCGCCAAGGTCCCCGACAAACAACGTCGGAAACTCAGTGAAAAAGCATTTCGCGGCGTCATGGTGGGCTATCCCCCTGACGCACCCGGGTATCGTGTCTACAATCCGGAAACACGTCGCATCACCACTTCCGTACATGTTGTCTTTCAGGAAGACACCCCAGGCTTCGACACACAACCCTCCGTCGACTCGGCCATCACCGACTCTTCGGACGACGTCCCCGCAGACTCACCCCTATCCCACCCCATTGACCTCACATCACCCACACCCCTACCCCCCCCGCCAACCCCTCGCCATGCTCGGCTCCGCTCCCACCCCATTCGCTACGGCGATATGGTTGCCCACCTGTCCGACTACCCACCCACACTCGTCACGGCGTGTTGTGATCCTGAACAAGGAAAAGCTCAAGAGGACATCTTTGAGCACCCTCACGTCCCCAACCTTGTCACTGGTCCCCCACACACACCTGCCGGCACGTCCCCTACTGCCGTCGCCCTCCTCTCCGCCCGAGAGTGTGTGGAACCAAAATCCTACCGAGCTGCGCTGGACAGCGCCCAAGCCCCCCAATGGCAAGCCGCTATGCAACAGGAGTATTCCTCCCTCATCAGCAACGGCACGTGGGACCTTGTGGACCTCCCCCCCGGCCGCATGGTCGTTAACAGCATGTGGATCTTTAAAGTCAAGTCGGATACAACCGGCGACGTCTCCCGCTTCAAAGCGCGGTTCGTCGCCAAGGGGTGCAGTCAACGCGCTGGACTGGACTACACGGAGACCTTCTCCCCGGTCATCCGCATGGCCAGCCTGCGTCTCTTCCTAACCATTGCAGCCGCCCGCGACCTTGAACTCTGCCAACTTGACATCGACACAGCGTTTCCCTACGCCCCCATCCGGGAGGATGTGTACATCCGCCAGCCCCTCGGCTTCACCGATGGAACGTCCAAGGTTTGTCACCTCAAGCGTTGCCTCTACGGCCTTAAGCAGTCCCCCCGCGAGTTCAACATGCTACTTCGTGCGTGGCTCGTCGACCATGGATGGCAACAATGCGTCTCCGACCCGTGCATCTACATCTATCGCGCCGGCCACGTCTTCGCCATGATCGCCCTGTACGTCGATGACATTCCCGCGGCCTGCAATGATGCCACCTGGCTCGCATCGTTCAAAGCCCAACTCGGAGCACGGTTCAAAATCAAGGACCTAGGCGCCCTCTCCCAACTCCTCGGCATGCACATTACCCGCGATCGCTCCACGCGCACAATCTCACTGGACCAGTCCAAGTACCTGCGCGACATCCTCGCCAAGTACGGCATGTCTGACTCTAAGCCGTCGTCCCTTCCGATGGACCCAGGCTTCCTCGCCGGCCTTGCACACTTGAACTCGCCTTCTCTCACAGGAGTGGCCAAGGACGTCTACCCAAGCCTCATGGGCAGCCTTCAGTACGCCGCCGTTTGTACACGCCCCGATGTCTCCACGGCGTTGAGCATCCTCGGCTCTGCCCAAGCCTCGCCCACCGAGGCACACTTGCAAGCTCTGAAAAAGGTCCTCCGCTACCTCCATGGCACCATCAACATGCGCCTGACGTTGGGGGGGGGCCTGGACCACAGTCTCCAACTCACAGGCTTTGCCGACGCTGATTGGGCCAACGACAGCAGCACCCGCAAGTCTCGCTCCGGCTACCTCTTCACCCTCGGACGCGGGCCAATCAGTTACAAGTCCAAACAACAGACTTGTGTGGCTCAATCCACGTGTGAAGCCGAGTACTACTCTGCGGCTGACGCCACCAAGGAGGGACTCCACCTCCGACAACTCCTGGGGGAAATCTTCGACTCCCCCATCACCGAAACCACCACCATCTGGGAGGACAACCAAAGCGCCATTGCATACTCCCAGAATGCCCTGGTCAGCGAGAAGACTAAACACATCGGTATGAAGTGGCACTTTCTTAAAGACCACGTGGAGCAAGGGACCATCAAGTTGAGGTACCTCCCCACTGACCAGATGGTGGCTGACATGCTCACCAAACCCCTCCCAGGACCTGCACTAGCACGACACCGAAGTGCGATCCTTGGAGGACAAGACCCAATGCAACGCTTCATCCCGTAGCTACCTTCAGGGGGAGTGTTGTAAGTAATACCACATACGTATTAGTTGCAGATAGCTACTGATCTAGATATGATTAGTACATGTCTAGATCGGACATACCGATAAACTGTTTGACTCGGTACAGAGCTGTCGCTAGGCTACAGCTCTCCCACTTTTGTTGTCCCGACACCACGCCTGTAGGCTGGTTGTCGCTGTAACTGTTCCGTTTGCGGGACTGTGACTGTAACTACGTTTGCGTACGTTATCTTCCACACTAACTGTGTTTGCATGGTTCAATAGTGCCCCCTCAAGCAACTCAGGAAAGGCAGGGTTAACTGCTCGCAGGAAATTGATGTGTTCTCTACGGAAGTCCTGAAATTGGCTGTCAGCCGTGAAAGTGGGTCCTTGTGTACGCAGAGATCGACTAAGGCTGCTGTCGTCAAACTGGCTGGGTCGGGACGGCGCTGCGTCGTCGAATAGATAAGGGCGAGCATCGTAAACAGGGGTAGTATTACGGTCGTCTCGATTTTGTGTGCCATCGTTGGCCGGTATCGGCGGCGGTGGCTGCCCGCGATGCGGCCCTAGGGTGGCACCGAGCTGCTGAAACTGTGCCAAAATAAACTCGTGTGTGGTCGCTCGGGACCGTTCTATAGCTGTATCTATTAGCTCTACTGTCTCAGAGCGTATGCTAGCTAGTGTAGAGTCCATAGTAGTGGGGGGAGCGACAGGTTCTTTACCGGGAGTTGATCCAGAGGCTTCCGGGTGGGTCGGTCGACCGCTGCTCCTTGCGATGGGCGCCGCCGCCGGCGGCTGCTTCCGATCAGACATGCCTGAAACGCGTGTTTCAGTTTTTATTTTTTTACCTGCGTTTTCACTGCGCTGGTTGCGTGTGTGAGGCTTAATAAACCGTCTGAGGGCCCATAACCTCTTATCGGAGCATGGGTGAGTGCAGGGGTGAGTCGGCTGGAGCAGGCGCCGAGCCGCTGTGTGTGATGGTTACAGACAGAGTGCGCAGTAGCCCGCAGGACTGCTGCTTGTATAGCGCTCGCCTACATTAGGGCACTATACATATTCACAGATAACGTTCACAGATAACCGATAACTGTGGACGTACATGTACTGATAATGATGTACTATAATAACCTTGGCAATGCCTTGACGCCCAAAAAAGATCGCGCAGACAAATACGGGGGGCGAATTTGAGCATAATTGGGCTTGCGTACTTGGGGTTATCGCGCCCACAACACCCGTGCGACACGCTCTTCCAAATAATGGGCGCCGTGCCGGTTATAAGAAAATAGTAACGGGCTCAATACGAAATATTGTGCGACGGTTGGGCAAATATGATCCATTGGCGACGGAGGGGGGAGGTGTTGGTCATGCCGTTGTTGAGGAAACGCACGAAATTGCGTATGTAGACTTACTGCCGTATCGCGCACAAGCCAAGGGCAAGCCGCGCCGCGTTCGGCCACAATGTTTAAACGGTCATAATAACTAAATCCAATAAGCGCATAACCTTTTGAAACACTTACCGCATGACGCGCCTCTTCAATGCACGTATAGTGCACCTACTCCTTAGCTCATATACCCGATTTTCTTTGACTTATTATATTTACCGGGATGTTTTGGCAAAGCTGAGCCGCAAATAGTAGTGGCAACACCCGTCGAATTAGGCTCACCTCATTAAGCGATTTGTGCGGGGGTTATATCGATATGTGTTTACCAAGTTTTCAATGCTACTGATTTACAAGCCCGATTCCCGACGTGTGCCACGCGTGTGGCGAGTGTGGATGGCACAAGGACATACCAAAAGGAAGCATTCCAAATACCACCGTCAACGTGATGCGTCCCAAACGGCCAAGTTGGACCTCGCCCCTCGCCAAAGCTAATCGCCGTCGACCATTTATAGCGTGCACTGTTTATCCAACCCTGCATCATGTGGGCTCTCACTCTCTCGTTTTCCAAATACACCACCCGCGCATGCGGCGTGAACTTCCATGCTCCATTCACACAACCGCAACCCGAACCTCGCGCATTGAGCACAGCATCCACGCCTCCAACCCCCCGCCAACAAGCTCAAAAAAGTAAAACCGAATAGTTCACCGAGCAATATGCAGCTTGGTATGAGCGCTTGAGCACTGCCCGAGCGCGGCGCTCATAACGATGACGTGTGTAGTCTAGACAATTTCATTGGAATTTATTAGCTTGATTCGATTAACTCCACCAACAACACTACTTGCTTTTACCTCATGTCTAACCACACCGAATAACGACTGACTACTGGCTTCTTGGCTGTATACTACACTTGGGTGGTACATGGGTGACGTCGTGCTTGACGTGGTGAGAGGGACGCATGTCCTTGAGTAGCTCATGTTTAACATAATGCATGTTCGGAATATTTTTGAGGGGTATACTTCAGTGTAGTCACAACGGCGATGTGGCGGTTAGCCTCTGAAAGCTAAACGCTAGCACAAATATGTTCTTGTCTGTCTAGTTCTGTCGTTGTGAGATGGCAAAATTATGTTATTGAGAGGCGATGGTGAAAGATGTTTCATTGCTGTACTTAGGCAGTAGATGTTGTAAGTGAACAAAGGAATTGTTAAATGGTTCTGTCACCTCCCTCTACTGCACTGGGCTTAAATAGGTTTCTGCCCAGATTGATTACGCATGCAAGCTACGCTTACGTGTCAGGCGTTAGGGCTGTCTAACCGTCGTCATCTGCCTCGAGACGCGGCCTGCCTAGCATTGGGTTTCACGACGCGGCTCCTTCTGCATCGAAGAGCTCGTTCTGGCGCGTCATCTGGCTACTTTGATTAAGTATGCATATCTGTACGTACCGGGAGGTACTAGTCGTACTGTAGCATCAGCACCTTTATAATATTGCACGAGCGACGTACCCACGAGTATACGTCCGTCCTATGAAAAAGCACGAATTGGAATCCGTAACGAGTACTTGTACAATGTCCGGCAATGTACTGTTGCAGGACTGTACTCGTCACAGCGACATCAGAATCGGGTAATCCTATTAATTTAATTATAAACAACGAGAAAACTACTAACGCGTCAAAGTAGAAAGTAGAGGAACATACATCGACATAGCAGGGACATGCCATGGTACCTAGAAATAACGAAATACGTACCACTAGGGGCATCATGTTGAACATACACGGAGCAAAAAATCATCCACTAACTACGGTCATTTGGAACGTACGCATCCGCAGCAGAAAGCACTCCCACCTAATAAAACATCGCGAAAACCAAACCCGAAAGTGAAGTATTTGGCTCCATGAATGGCAATAGTAGGGTACTATGTAGTTTAACTCACGGCGCATATCAATAATCAAGATAGCGGTGAAATGGAGTCGCAAGATACCGAACGCGTATACCTAAATCATGGCGTAGGGATGGCTCTCAGTAGATGGAGACCTTGAACTACATTAGAGCATGCTTGCCCATATTATTCCTACATGTAGTTATATGATGGAGCACACAAGACAATTCGCCACACAGCAACCCCCCCCCCCCCCTCCGCGTAAAAAACCCCAGTATACCCCAGTAGAGATCGGATTAATGCGTTGACGGGCTAGCCCCAACTTGTAAGTTTCCTAGATGGCGTAAATGGGAGGGCCCAATGACAACAACTGATGGGCTATCGAGATATGTTGTAAATCATTTTCGATTTCATTTTCTTTGTATGATGGGATGATAAGGCTTTGTGTCAAAGAGGGGGGGCAAGCCCACGATAAGGCTATGCATTAAGCGTAAGAAAGGCCGTGAAAATCACAGAGATACACAACAATAAGATCCGTTCGTTGTCGGAGGACCTTCCCAACTGCGCGCCATCCGTCAAGGAATATTACTACTAGCTAGAGCCAAGCCGTCGTCACACATTCTCCAAAAACACACGCGGTTGTTTAAATCATCTCCGGAAGGTGTTTGTCGTGTGGTGATACTAGTAGGATCGTACGTAGGGTTTTAGGGTGAGGTTGAGTTTTTAGCAATCTTGTATTCGCGGCGCGCAACGCCTCCAATGCCAAGTGGAAGTATGACGAAGTTCGCGTTGTGCAATAGCCGCAACCCTCCAATGCATGGCAACCGCAGTGGTCACTGTTGCCAATAATAAAGTACTTGTAGTCGCCGCCTTCACACATGTGTAGCACAAACTCATGTCTAATTCCGCATATTCTTAGCGTGTTTATGGATATTATTCAGCTGTGTGTAGGCTCTGTATCCCTTTTTCATGCATGTCTTCTGCGAGTCATCCCTAGCTAGAGTGCAAACAGTTTCGATTTTGCATTAGTCATAATTTCAAATAACATAAGCACAACATTCTACGTGAGAATGCATGCAACACAGCGATATTATATGTTAATCACATAAATGACCGCAATTACATTGATGAAAAAACACGGGCTTGTTCGCGAGAGGCTTGTTGTTGTCGATTTTATGGTGACGGGAAATCTTGACGCAACATGTACTTTGCCTTACCCGTCGAAATGCCTATGCTGAGTATTTTGATACTCTGTAAACACTTCCAACTTCGTGATGTTCTACAAACCAACATGACTAGTCAAGTCAATACAGTCTCGAATGTCCCGGATCTTGCGCTCCTAAATCCTCTAGGAGTCGAAGAGTGGCAAGATCACGCACATTGTTGTTAATGCCTCGCTGGAGAATTAATTCCGAATTATTTAATTCCCACGTTGATTCCGAAGCCAATGGTCAGCTCCCCCCGCACCGCTCGCACCGACGAGCTTGCGGACATGTGTGGAAACTTTAGTCCAATGACTGCCTGATGGCTGAAGAGAACATGCGGCCCCGAACCCAACCCGACCCGACCCGTACCGACGAGTACCGACCCGATGAATATGGTATTGAATGTTTATGCCTCTTTCGCACGGTTCTTATCGAGCTCGGCGAGAAGCATGCTCGCGCGTGCACACACACACACACACACACACACACACACACACACACACACACACACACACACACACACACACACACACACACACACACACACACACACACACACACACACACACGTGGGTTGTATCGTGTGAGCATACGCGCTGGCATGCCATAAGCGACGGCCCGGCGCCGGCGACGAGTAAAAATAATCCGGAATTATTTCGGGACCCCAAATGTGCACATGTACTCGCGGGATTTGCTTTGCCCTAGAATGACAACTAAGTTGTCGTCGACGCTCATGACTTTCCATTTCGCGTTACCCCGATAATCTGAAGGGGGCGGGAAGTAACATTTATTCTGGGGGTGTTCATCGCACGGGTCGTATTCATAGTCGGAGTCCTCTTCCGAGCGTATGGAAGTGGCTTCGTTGGGCTCCTCGCCACTCGAGGAGGGTGTGTGTGGATTTCTGGCCAAGGTGTCTCGCACGAGGACGTGCAAATGCTTCCCCATCTCGCACGCATCGGCCTTCATTCATTAAGCGCTCATAGCATAAGAGAGACACAAAAGCCTATGCTTCATGTTGACCCTTCACCACACCCGTCAACCAAGAATAGTAGCGCAGACCACCTAAAAGGTTGTAGCCGCTAGCGACGGACGGCTGTCTTCGTCGCCATTCTTTTTACTCTCCCGACACCAGCTGGTCAAACATTCTGATCGTATTTACAAGCACTCTACTTGCTTCCTTTGTCGACCCCACTTAGGGTTTGATAGACAATTACCTGGTGTTGTGAGTACGGTATCGCCGCGCACGATAGCAGACACCAGGTGTGGCCGATAGTGGCCGGCGTGTCTCTCACGATCAAGTTTATACTCAGCATAGGGGCTGCTCTTTTAGTCAACTCAAGTAGGTCTGCCGTACCTTGAGAGCTCTTTCCGTGTCCGCTTGCGGGGCAAGAATGTGCGAAGATCTTTGCGATAATAGGGCTGCCCTTATGCGTACAGTTGCAAATATTATTAAACTTGAATATATCTATATAATACAGTCTGAGTCATCCACAGCTTGACATCATGTATTGGAGCATGCGCCTTTTGCTGGCATTGAATGAATTGCCAATTCAATAGTGCGAGTCGTAGCGAAGGTGACTTCTAAATCGGACCGAATATGCTGCCTTGATCAGTATTTACCCTAATATTACCCTAACATGTTTTCATTTGAGACCGCTGTCGCCCACTTGACCTTCACTCAGATACTTCATCGAGACTCGAGAGGACCGAGGGGTCGAGACTCCGCATCATCTGTGGATACCGACCACGTCGCTCATGAAGCACCCGTTGTTGAGGTACTCCTCCGAGTTCGACGGGTCCGCGGACCACTGTGCCGAGTCTTGCACGTACGCCGGGGCCCGGGACTCGTACACCCGGATGAAGTGCCCGATGAACTTTTGATACCAGCCCCAAAAGGCATTGTGCTCGCTCAATCCCACTTCGCGCACGGCCCAGAAGTGTAACCGCATCCATATCCTTGTGTCATCCAGCTTGAAATGCTGCCCCCGGACTATTATCGACAAAATATGACATGGTCAGCTTACTATCATATAACTGTAAGTAATTCAATAAGCAAGTAATGAAATACAGCATAAAACAATTTATACTGAGCTTTCACTATGTTCTAGCGGTGTAAAGATAGTTCGAATAAGTCAATATTTCTTTCTATCGTATAAAATTCACATATCACCGGCGTTAATCGCTAATGTCGCAAAATCCATTAAAAAACATCGCATATTAAAGTGATTACGCGGTCGTTTTTTGTTTAAATTCATGGAATGGCTACTTCGTAGTACGTTATTTATGGACAGCATAGACCGCATATACTTCCCTACCTGACGGGTCCCTGCGGGAGCTGTTCCAAGCGGCGTGGTGCGACGGCTGACGCATCCCCCTTCGTCCGCTGTCTGTCCAAGGCTGCCCCTCGCCTCCCATCTTTTCTATAATCCAGTCAGCCAGGCGCTTCGCGTGAGCTGCCGGCCCATCGTCCAGGAACAGGAACTGCTTCAGCGTGGCGTCGACGTGCATTCGCGCGTAGAAACGAGTACAGAACTCGCGGATTTTGTCACCCCCGCCGATATCCCGGAGCAACCTCCCGGCCGCGTCGCTTGTGTGGTGAACCCCGAAATGAACAGCCAAAGGGACATTCTCCTGCACACGCCAATCCTCTGATTGAACCAGCTTGTGCGCGTGGAAGGGGCACTGCGGCTGCTCAACGCTGTTCGCGCTCAGCGGGGTTTTCAGGTCTTGATACGGACAGACTTGAGAGGCATCGGCTACGCGAGCTTCGGCACGTGGCATGCGGGCCTTACTGCTCGAAGAGGACAAACTGGCTTTGTTCCCCATCGTCGAAACTTTTACGCGAACTCGCAGAACTGGGCTTTTCTCGTGCAAGGTGTGACTGGGAACAATTAAGACTTCCGCAAATTATATGGCTGCCCACCGTGCGGTCTGTCTTATTTATGAGGGAGAGCTGTCGCGCTACTCTTCGTCGACCGACGGTGATTGGCTGATTGGTGGTGTGACTCCCTGGGGATAACAAGAGTGCCTCTACGCGGGACTCGTCAGTACCTGTACGGTAGTCAGAGCATTACCAGCGCAGGGGACAGAATCAGACAGCGAGAGCAAATAAACTGCATAATTAAATTATTCTATTACGCCCTCGCCAAGATTTCGTGAAATATGCTAATCATCTCCGTGTGTTATTTTCCTCCTTCCTCCTTTTTGCTCGGTGGTTTCCGCTGCCTTTCTGGTTCTTCATCTAATGGTTCCACTTTCCACTGCCCTTTCTTTTAATAACTTTTCTTTATAATTAGACCATCCAGTATACCTCCGTCCCTAGCGACGCATTATCTTACTTCGGCGCCGCTGGCTAATTAATTAATGATTTCATCCTGGGCCACAGGTACTGAAACAGGCGCACGGCACGCGTACTCGGGTAGCCTAAATATTCTGCTTGTATAGGGATATTTATCGGCCATAACGCTACTTATACGCGAAATTTAATCCAATGAAGAAATATTAATATCCGTGTAACACGATTCTTCCTTCGCCATCAGGGTACGTTTTCGTGCATACCACTCCAAGCAGTACATAAAGAAAATGTCACTCGCGGCCGGAGCTGTCGCCGACGTAGTCCCGGCCGCCGCCGCTCCCGCCCGAGTACTCACTCGCCCCACTTCCCCTCTCTCGCCCAACTCCGATACCCCTACCGCCCCATCATAAATCAACAGTTATCATAACCGCTCCCCCTTGCTTCTTGCTGCTTTACAGCCGGCCCGGTTCGCCGTCGCCATAGCGACATGCCGGCCGTCGCCGCGCAGCGCCACTCCGGTGCGGCCGTCCTGGCGCCGAGCAAGTTACAGGAACAGGTGACCTCCCACCTGCACCACCCCTCTCTTTCTACATCCAATCATTTAACTGTCAATGACATATGTGTTTCACCACTGTAAGTGCAACTTCTCCACCGTCCTGTGCGTTGTCGACCCCGTAGAATTTTTGAGTTTATTTACAGACGCGCCTTCTTCTCTCCGCTGTATCCATTCTCTGGTGACGTCCCTTTGCTTTGGATGCGCAGCTGAATGCGCTGTACAGAACCGCCCCCAAGCTGTGCCCTGTGGTGAGGCCCAAAGGGATGGATGATCAGGGGCTGGTGGCTCTGGCGAAGCGAGAGCCTGAGGGAGAACAGGTGAAGACCACATCCACCAAACGCTTCTGTTCTCCCGCTGACTCTCCCAAAAATGGAGTGATTCTGTGCTGATAAGAACGGGGTGGGGGCATGTTTGGTGCCACAGGCAGTCCTGCAGCTTGAGAGTGTGCTGGGCACAGCAGCACAGGCGTGCACGTGCTGTGCTTTCTGTGGTCAGACTGGCGAGGCGGCGGTTGGAAGTGCAGCTGCAGGCAGCACAGACGAAGCCATCGACCCCGCCACACTGTTGTTTACCACCAACTGGCGGCTGGACTTCAATAGGAAAAGCATGCAACTTCACAGGGCACAGGTAAGGCTGGACTGCCTCACACATATCCATGCCACCATTGTACTTACCTGAGTCTACTAGCCGATTTTGCTGTTTGTGTGCGACCAGTTTGCGTGCGGACTGTGTCGGGCGTGTATGGACTTGTCGGGCTTCATTGCTTGTGCTGCTGCCAGCGATCATGGGGAGCTGGCGCAGGACAGGAGTGAGGTGAGCTGCCGACGGACCTCACCCCCAACACCCTAAGGCAGCTCACTTTTGGATGTTGGCGGTTGGTGAGGGGAAATCTGCATAGTTGTGGCGTGTCACAAGCGAGGAATCGCTTGACCTGTCTCCGCTGAGGGTTGATCTACGAAAACTAGGGCAGAAACGGACAGGAAACTTTGAAGGTTGAAGCTGTGTGTGTGTGTGTGTGTGTGTGTGTGTGTGTGTGTGTGTGTGTGTGTGTGTGTGTGTGTGTGTGTGTGTGTGTGTGTGTGTGTGTGTGTGTGCGTGCGTGTGTGTGTATGTTTTGTTTTAAGGGGGGCGGGAGCATTGCTGAGAACCATAGGCAGTGATTCATTAATCACCAAGGGTCGCATCACATGTCACCGTGTCGAAACACCAGTTTTTCAATTTATAGGCCATCAAAACAATGCACCTGTCAAAGAGACCGTAGTCAGTGAATGTAGGTGTCAATGCATTGATTTGAGGTCAGTTGGTAATATGTGCCGACGAATCAGTTTTGTTAGTCAGCCTGTAGCTTTGGAGAAATAGGGGAAAGTGAGGGTGGGAGTTGTGTGTTTCCATTTGTTGCTTTAGCTGCGATTTTTGTTGAGCAAATACGTTTACTGTTTGGCTGCGCCCATTACAGCTGATGACGGCGCTGTGCAGTCACCTGGTGGAGGTCAACGCCCCGGAGGGCATTGACAGCGGCAACGTGGTCGCCTGCACTGCCTGGGCACAGGAGGTCTATGCGCTTGCGTACTCGATGCGTGTCATCGCAAGGTGAGTGTGTGTGTGTGTGTGGGGGGGGGGGGGGGGGGGGGGGGGGGGGTCTTCTCTGCCCGGCCACCAACCAAAGGCAGTACCGTGTTGGTGTCGCTGACTGATTAGGCTTGCCATGCTTAAAAGGTTTTCCCACCAAACAACATGAATGTCCTCGGTAATAATCAACTATCGAAGATGCTGATGATATCTGTGTGACAATACCCACGGTAGTGACGCGGTTAGTAAGTGATATGCGCACCCCACATGTTTCAGACTATTGCGATGATGGCTTAATACATCTCCACAAGCGTTTGCCATTACTAGCTTCCATGGCAGCTATACTGCCGTTGATGTTGATCTATGTTGAGAGTAAACTGGCCGAAGGTGTGTCGTCAGGTGGAGCAGATGGGTTCCTTACGTTGTCAAAATCGGCGGCGGCACGAATGTTCCAATGGCTGAGTTTTTACTTACTCATCCATCAGGACTTCGTTATCCTAATTTTAGGGCACCTACACCTTTCTTCTCGCCCTACTCTCAATATTAGAGCGTCGAGCTGACATTCCCAATCCCTCGCCCTTTTTTCTTAATCTCTCTATATATGTCTGTGCGTGTGTGTGTGTGTGTGTGTGTGTGCGTAGCAACGTGCGTGGCTGGAGGCTGCTGGACACTGAGGGCGGGGCCCTCAACTACCGTACCCAGCCCGGTGCCACAGTAGCTGTGGCGCAGAGGTGCCTACAGAGCAGTGCTCCCAAGTCAGCTAAGAAGTGAGCCCACCCTCCCTTTTCCTCCACTTACTCTATGCAAGTAATACAATAATGCAGGCCCACGCTCTCGTCAAGACAGCCGCTTCCCCTCATTAAGGACAACCCACGAGTTATTCTTGGCACTCATGAAATTGGATTTCGCGCACAGGAAGAAGAAGAAGAAGGTTGCAGTCCAAGTAGAGGAGGAGGAGACCCGGCCAGTGACGCCCGCGCCGGTCAAGAAGAAGAAGAAAGTGGCGCACGGTGCGTCCAAGACGCCGGGGCCATTGAAGAGCAAGGGGACGGCGGTTAAGAAGAAGCGGAGGGGCAGCCTGTGATGCTGCCAGCCCGGGATGGTTGGGTGCGAGATGTAACACATTAAGACAGAGTATCTTTTTTGCGTCCCGGGTGTGGAGGCTCCGCTGACCTCTGGTGGACTACTGCTTCCCATGTCTACTTCCACTAATCCTTTGTGTTGCCGCTCCTCCGTGCATACTGTAGTCATGTCCCATGGTGTCGGTGCTTCCCCTGTGCAATTGGTGGGCTAACTGCGTCTCCGTGTGGGGAATGAGACTAGTGATGTACGCAAAGAGATACTTCGGGTGCAACAGCGGGCTTGTTGACGCTCTTCGCTCAATCAGTAGTGACGGCCGCTAGAAATACATCCTTCGAAGAAAAGTTTTGATTCTTTCGTTATGTAGCAAGAGGTTCATGCCGTGCGCGCTGTCGGAAGAGAGGGTAGATCGTGAATGGTTGGGAGGATATGCAAGTGATGCAGGCGAAGGGAGATGATGGTGTGATCGCGTGGTGAAGAGAGAAAGAAGATTATCCCCCCTCACCATTCCAATAATTGCCCCCTACCATGCTCAGTACCCTTCGTTTCTCCCTCCCACCTCTCTCCCTTGCGGGATTGTTCCCTTTCGTTGCGCAATCAGTGTGGATGATCCCTTCGAGGAAAATGTTTTATGCTTTTCTCGTGAACAAGCAGCAAGAAGTCGAGATCAAGCAAACAATGGATCGCTTAATATTTTGAGACAATGGATGTTATTAAACACACCTTACACACAAGCTAAGCAGCTGTGTTGCCTCCTTCAATGGAAGGTGACAAACTGGACCGTCAAAAGGAATATAATGGGGGTGACTATGGCTGGCAGGTCCTATTTCCTGTGCTGATGAAGTGATTCCTTTTTGGAGATGACACAGGCTAGCATATGCCTGGAGAGGTATTAGAGGGGGAGTTGGGTATATAAACACCGCTCATTCTGCTGTCTCAGCCAATCGCTGCAGCTCACCGGCTGGGTTGGTGCTGTAATCCATCACCACGTGACCGGACAGCTTGAAGGCAGCCTCGCTCTTGGTTTTGGTGAGTGGCTTCTCCCAGCCGCCCGTGATGGCGTCGCTGAGGGGAGGCACAAAGTCAGCCTTACGCGAAACACGGGAACCGAGGTCAAGCAGGTGGTGCGCAGCGTCTGAACCCGCCCAGCGCTTCACAGACTCATCCACATCACCCGTCTTAGCAGCAAACGCGGCCTCTGCCAGTGACTGCTCCACGTTGCCCTGAACGAGCAGCACGCTGCGCAGGTGCACGATGTCCACAATGGCTGTGAACAACGCATCCACGGATGGTTTCCCTTCCTTTGCGCTCAGTTCGCTCTTCACACTGCGCATCTCAGGCACCAGATCCCCCACCCGCCGCACCATCGCTTCCATGTCAGTGGTCTCCACCACAGAAAATGCCACCTGGTACTCCCGTCCCTCACTCCCGCTGAACTTAAACTGTTTAATGTCACCGTTGACGAGTGTGTAGGGTGTCATCTGTGTCAGACTGTGGCTCTTCGCCTTAAACTGGTCCGCACACAGCTGGTTCACATCCTCCACCCCCGTGTACTGCACAAGCATGCTCACCACCTTGCGGTCCCACTCCGTGGTGGTAGGGGAGCGCAAGTTGAGCGTGTCTGAGAGAATGGCACAAAGGAGCAAGCCCGCCACCTTTTTGGGCAAATACGAGTGCGAAGAGGCAAACTCGTAGGCGAGGATAGACGACATCGAGCCCCATGGACGGATATCCACAAAAATGGGCTTGTTGGTGATTATGGTGGAGCTCTGCAGAGCGTGGTGATCGATCACGCCCACGATCTTATCCATCTTGATCGCGGGGTTCAGCTGCGTCGTTTGCTGAAAGTCGACGAGGCAGACGCCTTTATCGGGATGTTCGACCAGCACCTCCTCCACGGGGCGGATGGTGTCCAGGCTGACGCCCCAGTGGTCCAGTGCAAACTGCGTCTCGCTGTTAATCTCACTCGCACGCGCAGGAATTCCGCCATAAAGAGTCGCTGCGCCGATGGCGCCCGCTATGCTGTCGAGGTCAGCGACCAAATGGCCGCAAAAGATTGCGCCGGCAATCTGCACCCGCCGACCATCAAAAGCAGCACCAACAACAGTCAGCACGGGCACAACAACAAGGAACGGTAAGCGTGGCTGTCTGATGGAGGCAGAACAGTACGTCTCGAGATATTTGGCTGATCTGATTTGGCGAAATGAGAGCGATAAACATTTGACCGCGTCGGTCAATAGATTGAATTGGGGGTCGTCGAGTGCTGTCGGTTACTTATTCTTGGCAGGTGCTACTAACAGTGACTGCGCGGCGGTGCGGACGCTGGGAGACGGGGGGCGTTGAAACACGACGTACCTCTGGGCGAAAGCTATGCAATTCTGTGGTGACGGCCAGCTCCTTGAGCAACGACTCGCCCGCACTCCATTGCGTTTCAACTGCCTCCTCCACGGGGTTAGGGAAGCGCTGCTGGTAGGTGGCGTGTTCGCGCACAGCGGCGGCCGCTTGCTTCGTCATACTCACTCCCTGGGCTGCTACGGACAGCACGCTCCCGCACGAACCAATCGGATTGGTCTATGAAGGTCGTAGAAGGGGGACAGGATAACGCGGCACCTGTGGAAGCGGCGGAGACGGAGCGAGGAGATGGAGGAAGCTGTCGGAGGAAGGGAGGTCGTGCTACTGCGGAGTGGTTGAGTCGGTGGGACCTGTACGGATGAAGGACGGCGTCAACTTCCTGCGTCCACAGAAAGACAGGTGGATAGCGCGCCACGGAAACGTGGGTACGGGTGCTTGACCGCCGCGGTATATTCCGCCTGTCCTCTGTATCACGTGAAAATCATGGATTTGGGTCGTCTTCGGGAATAAAGTACTACATACCAATCTTCGGTTAATGATTCTGAGGTAATACGAATATGACCGTACGTTGGGGCATCGCTGCGCCGCAAAGTGCTGAAGAACGTTCGACGCACAATGAGTCGTAATTTGGCATGCTGCCCAAGTGGAATGCCAGCCTGGCGCAGCACAGCAGGGCAGGGGGGGTCGGGATGAAACGTTGCGAGCGCACGACTCACCTTCTCTGAGACCGTGACCGCGACACCTCTCCCCACCTCGGCAATGCCTGCAACCATGCTGCACGAGCGCTAGGTTAGTCGAGCTTGCTCTTTCGTATGCCTTGGAAACTCGTCCTATAAATATCCCATGGTGCTAATCGTGCTCCAGACAATGCTAACCACTGCTACGCTCGACGTGCTCGTGTTTTTTCGTTTCTATAATCAAACTTCGACGCAGGACATCCGTAACGACACTCTCCGCCGCCGGCGTAGCACTGACGTTCTAAACTCGCGATCAAAATAACGATTCTTCATACCGTTGAAAGAGACGTTCGAAAATTTCGGCGTTTCGCGTTCTGAACAGTGTAGTTGACGGAAAAGGTGCTTCGGTCGGCGTCACTGATGGGTCACCGGCTGTGGAGCTCTCTGTGTCTGACTCACCTGAGAGTCCATTCCAACCTCCGACCCGTTGTGGTCCGCGCGCCGTCTACTTTCCATTATCCCCCTCACCGCCCACACTCAAACACACACACACGCGCACACACACAAACACACACGCACATTCAGACAAACACGAATACACATACATTCCCACACACACATTCACACAAATAGCCACGCACACACTCTCTCACACACACAAACTGTCACCCAGACTTAAATACTAACAAACTGACACAGTGACACGCACACACACACACACACACACACACACCAACAGACACGCACTTGCATGCAAACTCACACACGCGCAAGCGCGCACACACACACACACACACACACACACACACACACACACACACGTACCCCCCCAAATACGCATACTCACGTACTGACACACACGCACATGCACACACACACTCTCTCTCATATGCGAGCATACATAGGCGCGCACACAAGACATTCTCTTTCTCCCCCTCAATTTCTCTAAAAAAATACCAAATCTTCTTTCACACACACACACACACACACACACACATTCTTGCACACTCATAGACATTGTCACACACTGGCTCTCTCTCTCTCTCTCTCTCTCTCTCTCTCTCTCTCTCTCTCGCGCGCGCGCGCGCACACACACACACGTGCACGCTCACATCACACTGACATACACATAATCGGCACTCAGGCAAAATCCGCAAATGCACGTTTTTCAGGCCTTGCTCCGTTTTCACTCCCCATCCTTCCTCTTCAACCACATGGAAACTCAAAGGAAGCCCCACTCCCAGTTTACCTCCGCACTTGGCTCCCATCCCTACATCATTGTGCTTTTGCTATCGCTGACACAAAAGTACAGTCATACATCAGCAACAAAATGCATCATCGCATCAGCATACGGCATGCACAGATCACCCTCCCCCCCCCTCCCCCCTTTGCTGACCGCAAGTGTAGTCATACTTCACCCAGCGAAGTGTGACATAGTTGTCGATGTACAACTTGTATTGATAACGGGTCGTCCGAAAGCAATGCAACCGTTACAATTGCTCGATTGGTTGGAAATGGCAAACCAAGGATACGAAACCTCCACTGTTTGTGGGTTGCATGAAGCAGTCTTTTGGATGTCTGCAGATCGTCGTGGGGTGGCGTGTAGATGATCATATTGAGTGATCATCGCACAATGTTTATTTAGACACGAAACATATTTAGCTTACTCACTACGATTCAGTTTAATATTAATAATATAAGTAAAGGAAATTCGAATAGTTGTCACCTCAACACAGCGCCGGAAAGACGGCACGCGTGCGATTCTTGTCGTGCGTTGGTCATTTCTGAAGAGATGCTGAATTTAAAACACGCAACGTTTGCCTACGACATCGTCCATCCCAACGCCGATGCCACACTATCGTCTCCGGGCGCCTTTACACGCGTAACCACTATTAGGGTTACGGTAAGGTTACGCCAGCTGCGCAGTGCAAAGCCGCGCGCGTCGCAAACCCGGACCGCCCTTTCAACTTTGAGACGGGATTTATTGCAGTTCAGTGCCCGTTTTCTTCTAGTAGCCCCTCAACCGCGCTCTCGAGCACATCGCTCGACATATCCTTGGCGCTCCCGCGAGGCGACAACGAGTTCGAGTTTGCGACATCGTGACGCGCCTGCCTCCGCTCGCGCGGCGTCCGGTTGCCCATTCGACTTCCGGCGCGGCTGCCGGCGCGGCTCCCAAAGGTCCCCGACCGGTCGGACATCGCCTCCAGCGCGCTGTCCTCCTCCGCCATGATGACGACGCACTCAGTGGTCTCTCGACTGAGCTTCCTACTCAAACACGACAGCCGTAATACTCAGCACCGACAAAGTTACAACGTACGAGCGCACACCGTTATTGCTTACAACAACTGATCACTGACCCAATACATGCAGATTATCTTACTTTTATGAATCGGGAAAAAATGTGATTAATGATTGGGAAAGTCCAATAGCACTACTGTCATTGACGTCCAAACGAAATCACATTGAAATATTACAAAAACTGCGAACCATTAACAAATTCAATTCCAATAACAAACAAATAACATATCATATGAAAGGAAGAAAAGGGAGACCATTTATATGTTAAAAAATTCACGACTACCGGAAACTCAAAACAGAAACGCGGATCCAGTTGGACAAGCGACGGGTTTACGCACTTTACAACTTTTTCTTGTTCTTAATTTCCAGCGACATTCACAGAGCATTAAGGTGCCCAATAATAATAAAAAGAAACAAAATATCGGCCCTATGTTTCAAACGTCGAAAGCACTAACTTTAGTGATGTGGCAATATCACAAAAGTTAGTCACTGCATATATGTCAAGGGCGATCAATCCGAGTTTGGATATATAAATTGCTTATTGGCTTCAAACGGCAAGAAAATAAAACACTAAACTATCCATTCGATAATAAATTCATCAATGAAGTGAACATTCATCTGCATTCAATCATCCATCTATCCATGAACTCATTCATCCTCACTCGTTTCATACATATTTATTCACTAATTGTCGAGGGGATGGGGGTCGCACTTTTCGTGCTTGTTCGGTGGGTTGAGCACGGGGCGGTCCGTGTCAAAGTATTTGTAGCCCAGCACAATCTCGCCTCGCTCCCGCGCACGGGTCATCAGCTCGAAGAAGCTGAGGGTCTCGTCCTCGTAGAGGTAGCGGTTGGAGGAGTGGACGTAGAGCTCGTTGCCCACCTGCACAGGGCCGCGCAGAGCCACTCAGAAGCCACTCAGAAACGCCGAAGCGAAAAAAATACATAACGTCGCAAAAATATCATTAAATTTAGACAGGCTCAACATCAAACACAATCATGCAAAAAATTTATGCTATACATTCGAAAAAGTATGTAACGAAAACATTAATTTGCAAATACATTTGCTTCTTCTCCAAAAGTACGCAGTTTCCATAGTGTGGGCATAAAAATCCCACTTATCAATACACAATCAAACAAACGTTAGGTCCGTAACCTAGATAGCCTGAGCGGTTAGATCAAAGACAAAAAACCATTGAGTGTATTTTGGGCGGTGTTGCGGAAGTGCGATAGCGCACCTCAGTGAAGAGCTCCTTCAAGATTTGGTTGACGGACGCGTTTTCGGACACCATGGCGAGAGCCATACTGATGATCTCGTTGCTCATCACGTACTCGCTGATGTTGAGCTCGCTGATGAGGTTGCGCGTGCGCGAGTCCAGAATCTCGGAAATCACGATGCAGCGGTCCACCGCACGACAGTTCTGTCCATCCCCCCCAAACACAAACATCGCACCACATTAGTCATGAGAGACGCACAGTTATACATTTGCTCATTATACAAGTAAAAATTGTAAAACAAATAGATGGAAATCTATCGCAATTGAGAAGACAAACTCAATGTATAGTCAAATATCATAAAAAACGGAGGTTACATTAAGATACAACACAAGAAAACAAAGACAGTCCAGAATGAACGACACTTACAAAACAACCAAATTACAAATTAGTATATGCAACTATTATGGCTTCAATTACGTACTTACTTGCAAAGGGCAACGTTATTCGCAGTAATAATCAATACCAAGTTACTTACCGACAAGGGCTGGTCAATCCTTAGCTGGCAGCTTGAATGCGGCCTGAAAAATATTTTCTAGAAAATGTCTAAATAAACTATCACTGCAAATTTACTATATAAATCAAACAACACACACACTCTCTCTTACGCAAACACACACACTCCCTCCCTCTCTCACAAACACACACACAATCGCACACGCTCAAAAGCACACATACATTCACACACACGCACAGACACGCGCTCTCACAAGTGGACATACATACACGATAATGAAGGAGAATTCGATAGGTGCGGCAGACCTTGAGCTTGTGATACCACGGCAGCGCCTCCGAGCTGGCTCTCTGAATGAGTTCTGGCGAGAGGCTGCCGTGTTCCGCGCGGCTGTGTTGGCTCTGGATGTCGCGCACCAGCAGCAGGGTGGCCAGCGCGCGGCTGTCTGCGTCCGTCATCGCGCTCACCGCGTCGCTCTCGTCCGCGAGGATGAGGATGGTGGAGAAGGACTCCGGGTTGACGCGCTGCAGGGCGTACCGGTCCGTCAGCTCGCCGTGCAGGCAGTCCTCTTTGTACACCAGTCGCAGGTTCTTCAGCTTGCTGGGATCCAACCCGCCCTGCGCAGTGCAGGCGAAAGCGCAAAGCGGTCAGCAGCGCAAATACATCGACTGTGTTTTGAATGGATGTAAATTGTGTTTAGACAAAGCTGAGTAAATCGTCACTAATACGAATGCGAAAACAATTGAGGGAGAAATGTTGGTTTAGCTTTGAGGCCCATGTATAAGGTAAAAGGAATTGTTTGGTTAGTAAGACTCTGAAAATTAAATCCCTTCGAAGAAGCTCTCTCATGTGACAGCTGATCACAAACTTTGATTTCAATGCGCAAAATTAGCTAATGATTGTCAGTTGCAGTCGCAGGCGACATTGACATGCGAGAGGGTGTTCAGGGGGTAGCGGTCGAGTTGAAAGGTGCCGAGGTGTGTTGGGCCAAGACGGTAAGTTGCAGTGTTTTCTGTCGGACCTCATAAGAGCTGCAAGAAATAATGTATGGGCTTCCGATCAATGTCTAATGAAATGGACGTGTGTGCATGCGAATTGTTTAATATTGGTGAAAAGGGCGTTTTCTGCTCTTGCCCTATTTGCTGCCCGTCATGCACTTGAAAATGAAGGGCAGCTACGAAAAAAAAAAAAAAACGCATTCAGCATTTAGGGTTTGACATAGGGTTTATATACATTCCCTACATCCGTAATTATATGCGATCAACAATTCCATTAAATTTCATATAATCGTAAAAATAAATAAATGGAAAAGGACACATTGCGAATTAGAGGGAAGGTGTCACAGAGCTATTTATGAGCACCCAAGTGCCCAAATGTCTCAGCAATACAGAAAAAGGTCGCAATGTTTTCAAAAACATGTAAAACGGGAAAAATTAAATCATCGCGGCAAAACCATACAATGCCGTAAAAACGGGTGCGACTGTTCGGCGCCCACCTTGAGCAGGAGGTCGTCCCGCATTGTGATGGGCACCTCGGAGTAGAGCCACAGTTCGGAGCCCTTACACACAAAGTCGTCCAGCACGTCGATCATGTCGTCCATGTCCCGGCGCCAGCCCAGAAAGAGAATCTTCTCCTTTGTTGGCGTTTCCTGCGTGTGTTTGTGAAAGGAGGGGAAAAAGGGGGGCGGCTCAGAAGGGCGGCAACCTGGACAAGTATTCAAGGGCTAATAGGCGCCACATATTTATTAGGGTCACTAATACCGTAACAAAATAAAAAACTGTCCGGCCTTACCCGGTATTGCGGCAACGGTCGCGTCGGCAGCACGACGGCGGCCTCCGAGGGTCTATACGTGTCGTCGTCCTCCGCGAGCACCAGCAGCTGATCCTCCTCCGCGATCTCGTAGTCGTCCGACGGGTTCAGCAACACCTTGGCGTCCTCCTCGCCCTGTACCAGCCCGATCGGGATCGCGTCCGGAAAACAGACGAGAACCTCCGAAAACCGCTTCCCCACCAAACTCGGCCACCGCGCGGCGTAAAACTCGTTCCCGTCAAACCCGAGGATATCCTCCCACACCGACGCAAGCCCCGGCTGACACCGACTCTGGATCATCAGCCGTCCGATCACGTCGTGCGCGACCACCGTCTCGACGTGGTGCGAACTGGCGACCATTTCTATCAGCGGCTCGTTGTCGATGTCGCACACCTCGCACACGATGTGTCCCCGCAACCCACCTGCCGAACAACCACACGAAAAGCTCAGTGGCCCCGAGGTGGGCTGCGCTTCGGCGCCTGTGTTCACTACAGCTGCAAAAAAAAAAATCAGACTTTCGATACGTATATAAAAGTCGACGCAACCAGAACGGTCGATGTTAATTCAAGTCGCTAATCAAAGCGCAGCAAAAACAGTATGTCAGATATATCACTCTCGAGTTTGACGAGCCAAACTTTCGCTTGTCGTCAGCCGCCACAGCGCTTCGCCGTCTGTGTCAACGGCGGCGTATAACCTGTGTAAAGACACTCTCGGTCTATAAAAACGCCGACGAAACCAAAGCGGTCGTTATTTTCAACTACTAAAAATTAGACACAATCGTAATAGTGTGTTAGACAATACTCTCGAGATTAAAACGCCGCCTTTCAGATGTCTTAATTGGGCTAAGCGGTTCTCACGGTTATCAGCGACCGGGTCATGGGGCAGGTGCCCCACAGAAGTCGAACAGCGAAGATCGCAGCCACTGCCGAGCGCCCATAGATTTCCGAGTTTCTCATTCAACAAATGGACAGATCATACGATGCACCACAACTTGTGCACTCGCCCTACTATTGAAATGCGATTGTCTTTCCGTCGGTCTGTTCGTCTGTCCCGAACTGTTTGGTCCAGTGAGGCACTGCAAATCCAACCTCGTGGTTTGAAAAACGGGTGTTGATGATGATGTTCGTCTGTAATCAAGTGTATCGCACAGCGCTACGGTACGGTGGGTTTTAGGGTTTACAGGTACATAAACATTTGCTCATAATGTTTGCTTACAGAAACGAAGAATGACCCAAGGAAAGCACTTCAACTGGGCAACTTCAACAGGACTGCGCATGGCTGTGATGAAAATTGGATAAGGCAAAGGACTGATACCATACAGATAGCGACAGGCTGCGGCTTTCTCGCCTTCTGAAGGTGATGATGAAAAAAAAGCGACTGCCAGCGACTGAGTACTCGATCGCTTGCATTTCGAAAGGTTGGGGCAACGCACCGGGTAGGCCCTGATGCAGCGACATGAGGCTCATCACGATGCGGAGGGAGAAGGCGTCGGCGAGGTCGGCGCTGCTGCGATCCCGCATCTGCTCCAGGCGGCGGCAACAGCGGCGGGACGAACCATAATCAGAACATGTTTCAAGGAGCCGAGTGGTTACGGAAACAAACTCGCGGGGAAATAATAGGGTTTGGGGGGGTTGACCTGGGCGAGGATGACGATGGAGCGGGCGGTCCGCACTGAGACTTTATTGAGGTCCACAGACAGGAGCGGGTTCCCTGCAACAAGCGCAGCGAAAATGAACGCAAATTGTGTAATCAAATGCTGCCAATGGTGCGCAACATGTTTGACTTCTTGACATAATTTGGAAGTTAATTGTCAAAACATGAAAAAGCAAACGTATCGTGGACAAAAAACCTAAGGATACCCTAAACATGCTAATGTAATATCCCATAACTGTTTCGGGTTTATGTGGCCAGATTGCTTACAAAAAGTTTCAGATTATCGAAATAATGGAATTAAAGCAATTTCATAAACGATGTTTAGACGAGTGATAAAATTCAAGTGATAAAATTATGTTTACAAATGCGGGAGGTTGCGGGCGTGGGAGTGAGTACCAGTGCGGCAGATGACGCGCGAGCCGCGCAGGTCCAGCTCCTGCCCGTTGATGTCCTCCTCCATCTCCTCTTTGTCGCGCTCGCTCATGATCACGATGGCGCTGCCGCCAATGGACTCGTTGGCGTTGGCGAGCTCCTTCACCAGCGCGTACAGTTTGTCGCTCCAGCCCAAAATGAGTGTGTGGTTGCTCTCTAACACCTCCGACTTCCCCCGCTTCATCTGATCCACCTGCACTCGGTGCAGGCCACATTGACGCCCATTCAATATTGCCGCACAAAACTGAACAGAACACAACCTAAATGTACGCAAATAAATTGTTGCTATACGTAAAAAGGAAAACACAGCAGGAAGTGCTCCGGCACGCTGATAATTTTGCCCGGTAGTATGCACAAGTCGAAGCAGTAAAGGGAAAGCTCAAATAGTACTACACCCTAAATAAATCAGACACGCCAAAATCATGAATTGATGAAAATGTAAAAATTGAGACTGATGCACACGGTTGAGCTGAGTGCTTGCAACTAATCAGCACCCGCATGCCCTGCCTACGATCCTTGAAACCCAGAAAACAGCACACCCTCAAGCACGCAAAGACAAGGAAGAGCATAATCTGCCCATCGCTGTGGCTCCCTCAGACACGTGAGAATACGATGGAGAAGATGGAAGAGGAGACACGTTGTCACAGTGAACGCATAAAAATGTGCATCCGTTCACTCATGTGAATCCTCCTACCCAATGATCTTCTTGCGCATGTAATAATGGCACACAGCAACAACCAAACCCTAAAATCAAAACTGGCAGGCACGTCCCGGTGAAGGTTTTCAACTTTCACCAATGTAACAGTTGAACAAGTAACTACTCTTGCACAGGATATGTTGGAAGGCACAGAATGGGGGGGGGGGGGGGGGGGGGGGGGGGGGGGGGGGGGGGGGGAACATATACAAGCCGTTCAGTGGTAATAGGGTGTGCGCACGTAATGATTAGGGTAAGTATAGTCATACCTTGTCGCCGATAGCATCAGACACGATACCCAGCATCAACGCGGTGACCAACATGCCGCCAATGCTGACCAGCAGCCCCATACAGCGCACCATCACCACCCGCAGCCCCGTGTCCTGGTCCTCCGGGTCCGCATCCGAGGGGAAGGTCCAATCGAGGCCGACGCCCATGATGGCCTCCCACAGCGCATCGTCCAGCGATATCTTGCTCAGCGTGAAGATGCCCAACCCACCCGCCACAATCATTGCTAGCGTCACATACAGGAGCGCCAGCGTCTGCACGAAAGAGTAGGAACATCATCATCAGCCACTTCGACATGTTTGAGGTAAAGAACTTCAAATAATCTTTGGTATATTAGTTTGAGAGAAGTTGGCTGCATGTGCGAAGAAAACGGAGGAAACCTTCGCTATGCTGCGGTGTCCACCTCTTTAGCTAGGCAAGTTGGCATAAAGGATGGCATAGAGGGGATGCAAGTGCGATTGTGAGCGAGGGTGTGGGTGCAAGTGCATACATGTGTGTTTGAGATTGTGTGAGCATAAATCTGGCTGTGAGCACGTGCGTTATTGTGTGACTGATTCGTTGTGTGTACGTGTGTGTGTAAAAGAAAGATAGACGAGGGGGGTTTGCGTTTGGCGTTTGGGGTTGGGATGAGATACAATGCAGTACAACGCCAAGCAATGCAATTAAATGCACTGGTATACAGGAAAACGAACAAGAAATGAGACGGGGTGGAAAGGGGCTCTCATCAAAAAAAGGCAATATAACTAGACAACAAAAGGTGACGAAAATATGCTTAACGCAACGCATTGCCATTTTTAAAAAGGAGACGGGCTACGATGATATAAGAGAACATAAAGGTATATAGGCAGTAATCTCTCGTTGTGTGTGTGTGTGTGTGTGTGTGTTTGTGTGTGTGTGAGAGAGTGAGTGCGTTTGTGTGTGTGTGTGTGTGTGTGTGTGTGTGAGAGAGAGAGAGAGAGAGAGAGAGAGAGAGAGAGAGAGAGAGAGAGAGAGAGAGAGAGAGAGAGAGAGAGAGAGAGAGAGAGAGAGAGTATGTGTTTGCGTGTGCGCGCGTGGAGGGATAAAAGATGGGCAGGTCACCTTTGAGTATGGGTTTGTGGAGAACCATCGATCGAGTCGGTAGGCGACCAGCTTTGAGAGGGACACCTCTTTGCCACCCAGGCTGAAGCGCTCCGTGCCCGCCCCACCCAACGCGTAGTACACCGGGCGCGCCAGCCATCGCGGCAGGTGATCCAGGTTACTCACGATCAGCACAACCCCGATGATGGTGCCGATGAGCAACAACCCCACCACCACACGCGTCGCCACCTCACTCCCAGCAAGCACCACCTCCGAGTCCTTCGGTACCGTTGGTGCCTCGGCCTCACACTGCTCTTCACTTCCACTCCTCCCTTCTCTGACAATACTCTCACCCGTTTCCAAATGAGAAAGACACCGCCCAACATTCTGTACCAACTCTTCCGTTGGCACACCACCATTCGTCCCATTAGCAGCCCCACTGCCGCCCCCCCTCAGACGCAGCGCCACCAGCTGCGCCACCAGCGCTGTGTTCTCTGCCTGTAGTCGCTTTGCACTACCCATGAACAGCGCGGTGGTGATGCAGCAGAGGGCGCAGGTGGCGATGAGCAGCCACGTTATGCGAGGGGAACTGCCCAGCGCAGCACCGCCCCCACGTTGCGCCCCACCACCGCCACCCAATGAAATCTCACGTGATGAGCTGCTGGGAGATTTAAAGGACGAGGAGCGCTCACGGTTGGGCGGCATCTTGCCGCTTCTGAAAGCCAAAGCCCAGCCTCTTCACAAGCGCCCCTTTTCGCCTTCGTGTTGAGCCTGTTATGGAAACAAATTAAAATAAAGCACAATCGTGAGACGCTTGTCGCTTGACGCGAGGGTTAACGACAGCTCAGATATTAAACGCAATAAGCCCTCTTTCTACCGCTCCCCTTTATCATTCGAAGCGAGCGGGGACAGCAGAAGCGATGGAGGGGGAGGAGCTCGGTGCGAAGATGGGGGCTAACGGGGCGATATAACCGCCGTTGAGTTGGAAAGCTGCGTAAAACGGGAATGAGCCAACGTCGGAGGAGCAAATGGGGGGGGGGGGGGGGGGGGGGAGATCGAAATTGCGAAGAAACGGG